>CAJQZN010043347.1:0-24135 GCA_907164685.1 Colias eurytheme | reverse complement strand
TACACTTACACATACACTTACACTTACACATACACTTACACTTACACTTCAGGTTACATGAAAGTAACATGATATGATAAAAACCATAATAAACTGTCAGGGTGAAACTCGCTGAACAGGCGATACGAATGGGCAAGTGAGGGGGTGTTGTTGTTAGGAGGTGCGGCACATTATAGGGAAAATGTCGTAAAAATTTAGATAGTACGTACCCTACCTAGTTATTATGTTTTGTACCCTACTAAAGTAGGGTACAAACCATAATCACAAGTGTTTACTGTGCGAGTGGCGCCTGCAACGGGCTATAATTGTCCATTGCGCGCTCAATTTAAGTAGCAATCATCATCTTGAATTTTCACGAATACATGTCAGGATAGATAGATATCTCGACAAATATTCTCAGTTGTAGCAGTTTTAATATATAAAAAAATATTTTAGGATGTCCGTTTGCTTTTATAATTGCGCATCGCGTGAAAGTTACTACAGGGAATCGATTCCAGTTAACAGATGTAATTTTAAACATAAGGCCCTTCGCTCATGGAGCTACTCAAAAATGACTGAACTAATCAGTAATTACGATTACAAACCAGTTACAAATTGTATCTCGCATACAACGCTACTCAAGTTATAAGGTTTCAGTCACTTGTCAATGTTTGCTCGTTCATTTTTATCATAAAAAACAAAGAAACTCGGGAAACCAGTAGCGTGGAGACCGACACGACGCGTCGCGTGTGATTTGTTGCTAACGCGTTACTCACCAGTTAGTAACTAGTCGCGTCGTGTGCGAATCTCCATAGAACATGTATGGGCTGTGACGCTCAGGCAACTCGTTAGAAATTTGAGTTTGTGACTAGTTCTTTTTGAGTAGCTCCATGAGCGAAGGGCCTAACTCGATACAAGATAAACATACATAAGCCATATAATATTTCCTTAACAGTACCAAACAATATTCTACTTACATGTTAAAATAAATATTAATAAATAACATATTTTTCAGGAAAGTAACACCGTCAAACGGTATGTCAGGCTTGGAAAGCGAAACCGATTCGCACCTGGGCTCCCCGCCCCGGGAAATACCGAATGATGATAAATTCGCAGCGCCCGTTGTACCGGATTATACGTAAGTTTGAGATTTATTTATTTATTTATTTATTTATAAGCTTTATTGCACACAAACAGAAAATACAAATTTTACTTATAGTCCGTTCGCGTTAAGAAAATAGTGAGTCATCAGTGCAACTACAGGATGAGGGTGTATTCACAGTGGAGAAAAAGTACAAACATTTTTTTAAACATTAAATTATTATTAATGGAAAAAAAATGTCTTAAAATTACTTAAATCACTATTCAGTATCGCTAAATTCTTCAGTTACATTTATTATGAAAGAATTTTGTTCTTTTTCGTTTTTTTAGTTGCATTAAAATCACACAATTTAAAGTACTTATATACATTGTAAATTATGCGTCTCTCTCCGCTATGAATTATTGATCCACTTTTATTCATTCGAATTGGTGAAGTATTCATTTTCAAAATTTATTGTTGAACGAGTCACGCAAAATACACAACCGTTTTGTTCGAAGGTCAGATTTCAACTGTTCACTGTGAACTCGACTTTCTAATTTGGGGCGTGGCCAGGCCGGCGGACAACGATGACTCACTATTTTCTTAACGCGAACGGACTATAATAGGACATATTTAGTCAAAAGGCGGCTTTATTGCTACAAGCAAGAATTATATACAAGATTTATGTGTTATAAGAAATGTTAGTTTTATAAAGTAGGCTAAATTAAGTACTTTGGAAAGTTTTGAAAATATTTGTTTGTAAAGCGAGATTAGAATCTTTGTCTTTTCCTGTAAGTTTGATATCTATTGTTTTCTGTTCTTTCGCATTTTTTATACTGTTTTATTGAAAACCAAACACATATCTGTTTTATTAATGTAAACTTTTACATACATTATTGAATAGTCATTTTTTTAATATTCCACCGATTTGAAATGTTGCTTCTACCAAGAAGAATCTGTAAGAAACACGATAGTTATTCCATTTAAAGATAATATAACAAATATGTGGTTTTAATAGCAATTTCTCAGAAATACAGTAACACATAATAAAACCTTATCAATGAATTCTAAAATATTTAATACTTATTAACCGATTTCTTTTAACAAAAATCTTTCAGGTTACGCATAGGTCGTCTACCGTCATGGGCTAAAAAGAGTCTAGGTGATGACGTGAGCACTCCCGCCACACCGCCTGATCCCGCGCCACGAGGGAAATGGGCTTCGAGGGTTTTACCTGCAGGTATTACTTATTGTATTTATTATCTTTTTTTTATTTAGAAATAGAAATAGAATTTACTTGCAATCCGCCCCAGGAATATTATTAAAAAATGAATTAACTAAATCCGTTCAGCCGTTCTCGAGTTTTGTGCCTAGCAACACATTTGTACATATGTATTATAGATTTAACACTTTGATTATATTTACTATCATTAATTGGAAAAAAATAACTTACACTTTAACAGAAATTTAGTTTACATACAAAATAGCTTTTGTGTTTTCTGAAATATTTAACTTATTACAATGGTCTCTGGAAACATCAAAAGATTACCATATCTTTAATCTTATTATTTAATTTTACAGAAAAAAGAGTAGACTCAGACGGGTCGAAAGATAGTTCGCTAGATAGCGGTACTGACACTAGATATATAGAAAAGCGACGGGAACAGGGCGTCAAACAGGTATGTATTATATAGATATAAAGGTTAGGTACACAATTATGTAGGGTACAAAGATTAGGGTACAAAATTAATAAAGAGAATAACAATTTATGTAGGGTACAAAGATAATTGGAGTAGAAAATTAACTAAGGGAATTAAACAATTATATAGGGTATAAGGATTATTAGGGTACAAAATGAATAAAGAGAAATTGATTGGGTTAGAAATGTTTACAATGTAGAATGTAGAACTACAATTTATTTTGGGTGCATAATTGAATACGTGTAATTAGATAACAAGTTAATTCTTTAAACGTTATAATGGAACAACATAAGGGTACAAAATGAAATGTATCTAATATACTTAATACTTTGGGTACAGAATATAATTTAAATAGGTTATGTTCAGATTGAATAATTTCAAAATTTTGTGAGTTAAATACCTATTTTGATTTAATATTATAATTAAATAATTTTTTATTTTAATTAGTATATTTTACAGCAGATAAAGTATTTTTTATTATATTATTATTGAATAATACGTTTTGTTTTTGTTTTATTTTACGTTGATTTAGTTATTTATATATTATGTGGGTATATTGTGAATTGTCTTAAATGTGTGTGCCGTATTTTGTCCAAAAAAGCTTAGAAAATAAAGATAGTATTTTAAAACCTTTTTAAAACATAGTTAGCTGTAATTCTTAGATACCGATATAATACCGATATCGAAATACCGGTATTATAAATAACGATATTTTTTTGCATTTTTTTTGCTGAATTTTTTTTGTGTACATATATTATTATGTAGATAATTATTGTATGCACTATGTAATGTTTAACATTTTGTACTATGTCTAATCACTCACAAAGGTAGTGGTTTGGTGGTGGATATAGTATAAGTTTTTATTTTAAATAAGACATCTAAATTGTATTTTATTGTAAGAGCAACTATGGAGTTTCTTGCCGGTTCTTCTCCATAGATACTGCTTTCCGAATCGGTGGTAAATGTTAAAAATATATAATGGCGATTCGAAAGTGCTTCTAGAAGAAGTCTAATTGAATAAATAAATGTTTGAGTTTTGTAAATTGTGAAATATATTTTTGGTGTTTTGTAAATTGTAATGTTATAAAATATTTTTGGATGTCTTATTTCAATTGTAGATAATAAAATTTTGAGTTGACTTAAATTTTTGTTGCATGTTTTTTTTGTTAACACAGTTTTAGTTTTAACGCAATAATATTGAACATTTAAAATGTATATACCTGAAACGTACACGAAGATTTTTAACCGACTTATAAAATCGACATTAGATTATCAATCCGTATCATGATTTTTTTTCTTTAGGGAAAATTTACAATTGCAGCAGAAAATTTATATCGCGATCCGATAGTTAAATATAATAATTATTGCAAAATGATAGCCAAACAAAAGTTTAAGTCTGCTCATAAACAAATAATGGTTATGGTCACTATTGTCGAGCCAATTTAATAGGCAACATTTGACGTCTATCAATTTTATCTTCGAAGAGAGGTAACCTGCTTAAAAACATCGATTAAAGTGAATTAATCGATACGGATTTGAAACATTTGTCAATCGAATTTATTAATTTATGATAATTTTTATTCACAAGTAATCAATGCATTCGATTCTAGATGTCATATTTCGATTTTTAGAGTAACGTCTCTGGTATTTAAAAAGAAAAAAGGTTTATTGACACAAAATTGTAGTGACGTCAGTTCTTCAATTCAGAAATTGTTTATTATGTTTAAAATGGTTTATCGGTAAAATGAAATCTTAAAATTACTTGTATCGGTCATTGTTATTATAAATATGTAGTTGTAATTGAAAAAAGTCAAGCAAATGTGCAGTTCTAACAAAACGAAATATCATGTTATTCTATGTCGTCGTTACTAGGTTACGTTCTTGAATTTTGTTGAACTGTCAAATGTTGCCTATTAAAATGGCTCTACTATAAATTAATTGAAAAGTATCGTTACTTTATTAAGAATAACGAACGATACAATAATTATTATATAGCATTTCAAGTGCTGATACAGTATCAATACTAATTGCTAACGGTAATAACATACCGATACAAAATCAAAAGAAAAATACCGGTATACGATACTGGTGTCAATATACCGGTATCAGTATACCGATGTTAATACTGTTACAAAATACCGGTATCAACACCGGTATCACATAA
This sequence comes from Colias eurytheme, assembly GCA_907164685.1. Classification (NCBI taxonomy): domain Eukaryota; kingdom Metazoa; phylum Arthropoda; class Insecta; order Lepidoptera; family Pieridae; genus Colias; species Colias eurytheme. Next base: position 19,211 of record CAJQZN010043347.1, on the reverse strand, counting down.
CGGTACTAAATACCGGTATCAAACTAGAGGCCGAAATCGCTCAACCTGTCTCAACTGCCGCGCGTCGAGGCTCTGTTCAGGAACTTTGATCGCACGATGCGAGCCACATACGATATATTGACGATATCGCCGAGGGCGGAAAAGGTTATTTTGTTTGCTTTACGACTTTTTTTTGCTTGTGTCGTGACGTGTAAATGCGTTATTTTTTAGTAAATACATATAAAAAAACATGTTAAACTAACTTACCGTGTTCTGCAGAATCGTTTTTGTGTGTGTGAATGATTGTTTCGCACAAGTATGTGAGTGAGGATAAAGTATTGCTACTGCTAAAATACTTTTTTAAAGTAGGATGTGAGCAATTCTTTCCGTTTGATCGAATTAAATTTCCTTACAATATATTTGGGAATCTAAAAGGTCATTTGTGTCAATTTTAAATGAGTAATTCTAATTTTTGAATTACCATTGATCACAACAGAGCTTTCCTACCTTTTTATTTAATTAATAATTAATTTGTATCGTCCTCTATGTCTCAACTTCATTATAAAAGAATGCTTAAATATTAACCACTTAAAGTGGGATATTAAAAACGTATTCATACGTCACGATACATTATTAAGTTAGACTGGAGTTAGGCTGTATAGATTCATCTGCATTTGTTTAATTCACTTTGTTTTTGTCATCACCATTCGTGTTTGTTCTTATTGCTTTTTTTATTAGTTTTCATTGTGTATGTTTCACTGTTCAGCTTAATTTTATATATGTACTATCATCATTGCTATATTTTTCATTGATTTTTCATCATCATCATCATTGTCAGCCTACATTTATCCACTGCTGGACATAGGCCTCAGTCATGGCACGCCACTGAGCCCGGTCGTGATAGATGAGGTCATTGATTTTTAGCTATTTGAAATCATTGGGTATTAGTCCAGGATCCATCGCCCATTTTTTATCCTTGTTACCTCTGTTAGCTACCACAATCGAGAGTTTCGTACATGAAATTATTGGACGTCTCATCAAAATAAAGCTACTCATGGAAAATTAACTTGATAGTAATCAAGTGCAAAAATGGGCGATGGATCTTGAACTATATATTTGTTTATTAGAATATAATTGTAAGTAGGTTTATTTCGTTTCCATAGGCTTGTTTTTGTTAGAATAATGTTGGGTATTCAACTATTCATTCATTGATTTGTTTGTTCACATCGTTTTCTTGTAAATATTGTATATGTATATATATTAAGTATTTTTTAGTATATAAGCTACATATATTTACAGATTTTGACAAAATCTTATGGAAAGGTTCTTTTTTTAGGTCTAGATAATTTTTTTTCTATATCTTTTAGTACACACACTATTGTTATTTGATGTTTTTTCTATAATACGTTAAACTTCTCTTAAGTTTTAGGTTTTCCTGGGAGATTGTATCGTGTCCTTTTTTTGCTTTTCTGTTGTCTGAAGTTATTTTCATCCTTCGTTATCATAGAAAAAAGCTCAATTGAATTTTATACACATTACATCCAATACCGATATCCGGTACCGGTTCGTTACCGGTATTCACTTAAACCGGTGTTTCATTTTTATGTCTCTTAACTGACTTAAGTTTTCTTATGTGTCAATTATGTGTTTAGTTGTTCGGTAATTGTTGTATTTGTCATTGTGGGCAGTGTGTTGTTAAATTTATTTATTCGTTGCCATTGGTTTCATTCTAGATGGCGTTGAATTAAAAGTTTGTTTATCCAAACGTTACAATTGATTAAAAATATATACATATTTGAATAAGGGCCGCTTTTTCAATGCTTGGATAAAACTTATCCGTCCAATAAAGTATTACACGATAATATTAAAATGTCACGTAAACTGTCAAATACGGGCAATTAGAATACGTTTTTAAAATGGTAGTTTTATACATTATTCGACGAATAAGTTTTATCAAAGCATTGAAAAATCGGCCTTAATAATAATTTAAAAAGCAATTGTTTCTTCACTATATACAGTGAATATTTAGAAATGTGGGAGGGTATAATGTAACTGTTTTGGAAGTCTTCAAGTGGTCTGACCATTTAACATTACCTTTGGGTTTCGACTATATAAAGTTATTATTTAATTCAAAATACTGTAAGTACCAAAAAGTATATTTTGGAGGTATATTCTTTTGGTGGTTTTGCATGTTGCATGTAAATAAAAAGGTATACTTTAAATATAATAAATAGTGTATTTTTAATTACATATACAGGGTGTAATCGTTAAGTGTGCACAGGCGATTTTTCCGTAACTATTACACCCTGTATATTAATGACTGTATTTTAATCTTATAGACAAACTTACTAATATATTTTTATTATTAGTATAAGAGTTATTTAAAGAATGCCTTGTTTCATATTCAAATATCACACATTCATTGCTTTGTGTGTTTGCATGTGTGTACTGCTTTGTTTTTTCTTTTTAATTTTGCTAATTTTATTTTTTATTTTACAATGGTAATGGTTAACTTTAAGCCTTGATGGTGAATGACTTTTTCAGTTACTAAATAAAATTGTTGAGTATAATAAGTTTTATAATATTAATATAATAATAAACAATAAGCTAATAACTTATCATAAATAATTTAAATTTGGTGTATAAATTACTTACCTTAAAAGGTTTTGGCATTTACAATAACAACAAAGAATAATTAAATATCTCCAATAATAGAAAAACTTTATTAAGAATTTAAAAGTATTTCGAAACGTGGAATTCATTTTGTTTGTATGTTTGTTAGGTAACAATAAATATATCGAAAACGCGTACGCAGGAGACGCGTACGCGGCACCACACGGATGACTCCTCACTTGGCAGTCTGAAGTTTGAGGTTTTTATTTGTTTTTTGTTTATTTTTTACGTATTTATTTATTTATTATATATATTATTTTTTGTATCGAAGGTATATGATAATTTATGCGAAAGAATATGTTGATTTTTTGGGTATTATTTATTTATTTTTTGGTATTAAAGTTGTTTTTTATATGGCCTAAATGTAACGAGCATAGGTATTAACTTTGGGTATAAAAATATAGTAAAATAAAGTATGCGAAAAGCTTACATGTGAAAAAGATAGTTTATTTAAAAGTTCAAGGATATATTTTTGAAGTAAATAACAGATAATGTAGTAAATGTATTATTAATAAAATTGTGTATAATAAAAACTATCGCACGCTTTGACACATATCTCCATCTCTTTCTAAAACATTTCTCTATTTATTTTCAAATCTATTGCTTATTTACTATAGTGTATAAATTGGTTAAGAAAAATTTTAAAGAATATAATATGTACTTAAATAATAGATCTTATAATTTAAACCTACATAGGAAAAAATTGACAAAAAACCTTGTCTAGTTTCACAATTTTAAGCAGTTTGTAACTAGAGGGCGCTGTTTTAATCCAATAATTTTATTACATTAGTATCTGCCCTATTTATGCCTTGTTTTGTGTTAAGTTTCCAAAAATTTCCAACAATTATTATTTTGATACTAGCACACAAAAACTCATCAAAAATCATTAAAATCCGTTTAAGTATTCTTCAATTTTTTGAAGTGTCACGACTTCTTGTATATAGATAACTAGCTGTTTCCTGCGGTTTCACCCGCATTGCTCCGCTCCTGTTGGCCTTAGCGTGATGATATAGCCTATAGCCTTCCTCGATAAATGAGCTATCTAAGACCGAAAGAATTTTTCAAATCGGAAAAGTAGTTCTCGAGATTAGCGCGTTCAAACAAACAAACAAACTCTTCAGCTTTATAATATTAGTATAGATTGTTACACGGTCTGTACGCACCTTTATATTATATAGAATAATATAATATTCTTATATTATATTATTTAAAACAGGACCAAGAATCGACAGAACACGACGGAGACATAGAAGACATTTCAGACGGTGAAAGGACATCGTCGTCTGAACGGGGGAATAGACCGACTTACTATCCTGGGAATAACGATGATGAGACTCCTAGGTAAGTGTAGATTTAGGATTAGAACTTGTTAACGTATAGCAGTACTAATTACTATGTAGGAAAGTGAAGATGTTTAGGAAGGCTAGTTTGTCTGTCTTTTTCCCACACTGAAATAGCTAATGCTTTTAGTTGTCATGGTACTTAGAAAAATACCATAAAAGTAATTAAAAATGTTATAATCTCTAAATATCTCTCTCTTATAATAACAATAAGTAACTTTTGACTTTTGAATAGGAAGGAAAAACACATATTTGAATTACTGTACAAGTCTTGATATAATTATTCTTTTTAGGCTGTGTGTATTTTTGATCCACCGTGGATCAACCAGAATACTATACTTAGATCAAATTTTTTTTTTAAATTTTCTCAAACATTATCTGACTATGTTTTCATATATTCATTTTTTTATTTATCAAAAAGAAAAATACATGTTACAAACCATACAGAACATTTTATGCTATTATGAATTAATCTATAAAGAACGAAAACAGAAACTGTCAATACTTAATACTACTTATACAGTTATAATAAAAAAAAAATCAGTTTGAAATAAAATTGTTTATTTACTTTCCAGCGAATTCATGGTAACAGCAATGGACGCTACAGAGCTACGACAATCAATGCGGCGTTCGAAACGCTGGGCGGGCGAAACGCCGCGTTTGGAATTACCCGCCACTTCGTTGAGCGGCTCGCCGCATGACTCTGAGGATGATGAGGTGAGTTTGAGTTTGAGTTTGAGTTTGAGTTTGAGTGGAAGTAAAAGTTAAAGTTGGATTTTGGTAGGAGATTTAAGTTATTGTAATTTGAGTTTGAGTTTGAGTTGGAGTATAAATTAGAGATGGTGTAAATATGTAATTATAATAATCCCTCAGTCCCCGGATCACAGACACAATAGAAAATCTATTGTGTCGCGGCCCGATCGGGCCGCTCGGTGATCAATGGGTTAATGTTAAAAAAGGTTTGATAAAATAAAAAGATATATGATAAAGAGCGTATACGCTGTTGCGAAACGCCGCGTTTTTAACGTAAATTTTTTGAGGTAGAGTATGAATTGGATTAAATTTTTTATATTTTTAGTATTTACTAATACAGAATTTTAAATTAAATCATAGCTTTGTGTTTTATTGAGATGAATAATTAATTTTACTTATGTTAAACACTTTATTGTACAACAATAGGTGCAAAAAGCGTATACAAAAAATGTTTCTTACAATCCTACAAGTATAATAAAAAGAAAGACGTGTGTCACTCGGGGACTGCCGCGGTAAAGCTATTGCATGCTATGCCTTCAAGCCACACCTCCGCGCCCGTCGGAGTGGGGAGCGTGAGGTTTTTTCGTTACGGAATTTCTCGATTCGGTCCCCGCGCTCAAGGCCCGCGATAGAAGCTATGCAATAGCTTAAAAAGCCCAAAATAAAATACTATTACTAATAAGTAATAATAATAATGTTATAGATATAGATAGGGCTGATGATGTTATAGATATTGCGGGAAAGAATTGGATAAATAAAGGAATAGATAGAAACCTGTGGAAGAAAATGGAGGAGGCCTTTACTCTAACGAGATCCATACCTCATTAAATAAGTAAATCATACTAACATTAACTAACTAGAATAACAACATACTAACAATGCTAATAATCATTTGAAATGTAAATTTGAACGATATGGAATAAATAAGATTTTATTATTTATTATTATAATAATAATAATATTTCCCAGGTATCAACCCCCTCAGGGGACAATGGGGATCGCAACCCGCTGTCCGGTTCGTGCGAGTCGATAGACACAGCCGGGAGGCGCGAGATGTATATCAAATCCGCGTTTGACAGCTTGAGCGGTGTTGACGTTGATAGTAGTGGTGAGTTTGTATGTTTGTCCCTTTGTATAATCGTAAACGTCGTATGGTCTTCAGAAAAGTGCAGTATTCCGGCCCACGAAGGATTCTCGAAAGTTACAAGCAAAACCAGAGGACACAGCTAGTAATACATATGTATATTACCACAATTGACATACAACAAAGAACTAGACTCATAAAAAATGTCCAAAGTAAAACTCTGCCTACGCGTCTATTAGGCAGAGTTTTCTAACATTATTTGAACATTACTCCTCTTGCGCACTGTCCTGTAACAAACAGACATACTTTTTATATTACTTAAAATAAAAGTTGCGGATTCGAATCCATCTATTGGGTTCGTGTCGATAGACATAGTCGGGAGGCGGGAGATGTATATCAAGTCCGCGTTCGATAGCTTGAGCGGTGTTGATGTTGATAGTAGTGGTGAGTATTATATAGATATACATATAAAATGACATACAAAAAAAAAAAAAATTACTCGTAGAAAAGTTGTCCGAAGTAAAACTCTGCCTACGCGTCAATTAGGCAGAGTTTTCTAACATTCTTTGAACATTAATCCTCCTGCGTTTGATGTATCGTGTTGATGTGGGTATTGGTGGTAAATTTTATATATACTAGCTGTGCCGCGCAGTTTTACCAGCTTTGTCTAAAACCTAATCCATACTTATAATATTATAAATGCGAAAGTAACTCTGTCTGTCTGTCTGTTACTCAATCACGCCTTAACTACTGAACCAATTTGCATGAAATTTGGTGTAGAGATATTTTGATACCCGAGAAAGGACATAGGATAGGTTTTATCCCGGAAATCCCACGGGAGCAGGAACTATGCGGGTTTTTCTTTGACTGCGCGGGCGATGCCGCGAGTGGAATGCTTGTAAATTATAAGTATACTAAAATGTTCCTCAACAATCACTATATCTATTAAAAAAACCGCATCAAAATCCGTTGCGTAGTTTTAAAGATTAAGGCATACATAGGGACAGAAAAAGCGACTTTGTTTTATACTATGTAGTGAAGCTAATTGACATCGTTTACCATATTTATTTTTAAAAATTATATAAAGATATAAATATACATATTTAAATGATCCCTAAAATTAAAATTCCCAGCACAAACGGGCCACAATTCGTTATCATCAAAACATTTACGAGGACCGTCATTACGACCGGACCCAGAAGCGGCTAGAAAAAGGGAAGAATTGCAAAGGAGGATATTGGAAACTAGACGGCAATTGGAGAGCGTGAGTCGAACTGAACTCAAACATTTATTCATTGAAAAAATATGAAATAAATATTCATTCATTCAATATGCATTCATTCAATATTCACTCATTCAATAGGCATTCATTCAATATTCATTAATTCAATATGCATTCATTCAATATTCATTCATTCAATATGCATTCATTCAATATTCTATCATTCGATATTCAAATATGCATTCATTCAATATGCATTCATTCAATATTCATTAAATATGCATTCATTCAATATTCATTCATTGAATATGCATTCATTCAATATTCATTCATTCATCTAAACTTTCTTAAGTTGGAATCGCCAAAATACATTATTATTTACCACCAGTTGTGAAAGCAGTTTCTATAGAGTAGGACTGGCAAGAAACTCTGTAGTTAGTCTTTTAAAATCATATCAACACTTTAATTTTCCGAAAAATATCCTAAAAATCATGCATGCATTATCTTACACACATACATCCTTCCTACTAATATAATATTATAAATGCGAAAGTTTGTGAGGATAGATTATGTTTATGTGTGTGTTTGTTACTCTTTCACGCAAATACTACTGAACCGATTACAATGAAATTTAGCATAAATATAGAGGGTAGATTGGATTAACACATGGAATATGTTTTATCCCGGACTTCGCATTTATAAATTATAATATTACTAAGATAGTATTTAATTATTTTTCTTAACATTACAGGTGGCATTCCGTTCTAACCTCAAATCGAGTCAATCTACGACAGATTTATCGTACATACCCGAAAAGGATGGATCGAAATGGAACAGACCAGTCTCTATGGCCGTGCCAAGCAATAGTCGACCTTATGGTATGTTACATAGAGTTTAGTTTGCTAGTTACTTAAATGGAAAACACGTCTAAGGTTAAAATTAAAAATTTTGAAGTAAAACTTCCTTAGGCGCGTTGAGAGTAAAATTTCAAAGTCGCGTCATGGCAATACCGTCACGTCATGGAGTAAGGCGACAATTTTTGTATCTTTGAATCTTGTGAAAGAAGTTTCACTTCTGACATGTGTGATCGGCACACATGCATTTTATAAGTAAATATAATAAGTATGTTTTATGGAGGCGTGTTTTTCATTAGCACAATGATTTGTATTGTATTACACGTCAAATGTATTGAGTTAAAATAATTTACTAAAATTAAATCAATCACTAAAACCTAAGTTACTTAAGTTTTACTGCTTTCATTAGTTAAAGCAACTTAACATTAAGTTATGTCTAAGTATAAGATGGTAAGTAATACTTAAATATAACTTGACATTGACATATGCAGTTATATAAATTTTGAATTACTGCAATTAGTAATATTTTACCAATATTAAAATTTTCACAAATTCAATAAATAAATAAAAAATTTTCTTCATATTTCAATTCTATAATATTTTCACCATAAAACTCAATATATTCGACGCAACGCTATAACACTAACAAATTAAAATGCTACGAAATCACAGTGTCATACTAACATAACCATTACTTTTAACGCTGACCAGGATTCCATAATGCCCCCGTTTATCCAGAGGAAAACTTTGACAGTCTGTCCACTAATTTCTTTGACAGCCTTAACTATCAAAACCTAGACTATAGGAACAAAAACCCTTACGCCATTCCCGCGAACTTAAACCATAAAATTATACCGGATTATTACGATAATTCCCAAAATTATGTATCACGTCCGAACGTACAAACAGATAAACGCATGAACATACATGCAAAACCAATTTATAAGGAAAAGCAAAACACTGCTTTTACTATAGATATGAAAAAACCTAATTCGAAGGTTTTCAATAGATTATTTCCAACCAATGAGGATAAAGAACCGCCTAAAATACCGCCAAGGAATTTTCATTTAAATTTAAATGATAAACCTCAAACTAAAACGCCGAAACCGAATGCTAGAAGTATATTTAAAAATTACAAGTCTTGTCCTGTTTCGCCTGTATCTGAAGAATGTAAATGGGCAGATAAGGCACCACAGACACAAAACGAAAAACCAAAACAGAATGTTCTAGATGCTAAAAAACGTAACTCTCTAAGTTTCTTCGTTGGATTAGACAAAATGAAAGAGAGCCGAAGTATAGTAGATACAATAAAAAGTGACACGGAGAAAATGATTGCAGAAATAACTAAAAAATACGGGGATTTAGACGATTTTGAACCTAATTCACAAGGGGATTTAGATCTACAACCGACTAAAGAGGAAAAAGAGGATGGTAATTTCTCCTCTGATTCGCTAGAAGATTGCAGCTTAAGTCAGGACGTTAGTTGTAAAAATAAATTGTATTCGAAAAAAATATGTAAAAAACACAATAAAGGAAAGGGTATGGCTAGACGCTCTGTATCTAACTATGAAATTTACGGAGGTACTTATGAAAAGCCTAAAATACCAGTAAAACCAACTATAGAACATAAAAGTTCAACATTACCTAGGAATATGCCTTCGAATTTAGATGATATAATGGACGAAGAAGTGCATAGAAATTATTCCATGTATAGATGTCAGAGTGTTTTAACAAAAAGATGCGTTACTAGATCTAATGAATCCGTTTTAAGCGATCATTCGAACTGCTCTAGTGTCTCTAACGAAATATTCCTGAAATATGGTAACGAAGTGGCTTTCCAACAAGCTAAATACATGGATAGTCGATACAACTTGAACGGTTCGCAAAATTGTTCATATGAAAACATAAATGAACCGGATGAAAGATATTTAGAAGCCCACAGACATAGCAGTGCCAGTTTCTTTTTAAATCAGAAGAAATATATGAAGAACAGTTGTAGCCAAGAATCTGTACTATCCGATGAGTTTTTGGACAACGATCAACAATTATCAAGAACGAATTGTAATTCTCTAGAAAGTGTTTTATCAGATGACTCGGAATGTACTAAAAGTGCTCCTCTGGAAATGCTTTTTGAAGGCAAGAGACCACACACCAAGATAGCTAATAGCCAAAGCTGTTACGAGTTCGATAACACGTCGAAAAGTTATGGTTCAAGTCCGAATACCGTTCCATACTTAACGGGATATATGTATAATAATTATTTCGCGGAATCGTCTACTTCAAGAGTCGATTATCATGAACCGACGCCTGTTGTAGCTCAAAAACCATCTATTCATAAGGTTTACGGTTTTGAAGTGCCAACTTCAGAGTTCTCTGGACATAAAACCGTGACAAGGTCTAAAAGTCTGTACGATTCTGCGTCAAAACAACCACCACCACCTCCCAAGAATATAGCGTATTATTTTGACGGTAGTAATGTAAAACAATACGCTGGGGAAAAGAAAGGCTTTGATGACATACCGAGATTAAAGAATAACGACTATATGGCAAGCACAAGCAAGTCTTTGCAACCAAAGTTTGCTGAAAAAAATAAATATAAAAGTGAAATGGTGGGATGCGAATCAAATAGTATGGTCAAATCGAAGAGTTGTAGTTTCGAAGTGGTTTTGGAACCGGCATCGAAACCGAATCCCTTGAAAAATTTGATGGAAAAACGAAATTCTCACGTACAAAAGAATTTGGAGAAATTCGAGGAACAAATACGCAAAAACACTCAATGCAAAGTAAATAAAAATCAGCTTAATAAAGAAAAAGCTAATGTCACTAAGTATAATAATGCGACTAAAAGTCTGGAAAGAGATTCTGGCCAAAAGCATAATAACAACAACAACAATAATAACAAAATTACGATGGAATTTGTTCCCCATAAACCTCCCAAACCTATGAAAAGAACATCGTCCACTAAAACTAATAATAGACTTAAAAGTAACTTGGAAAAATCAGGTCTAAGTTCATCCATATCTTCCCAATACAAAGCCAAACTAGATGGCTTACAAAACAAAAATTACATAACAAACAATAAAAAACTTGAAGATAAGAATTCAAATACAATGGATCAAGATAATGTGGAAAAAACATTTGACGTATTTGTTAAGGAAAGAGAAATTAATGATAACAAATGCGAAATGCAATTGGATAGTCTTGAAGTATATGCAATGCAAAAAATGGAAAGAAACAAACAAATGAGCGTCGACTCTCTAGACGTAAGCGATGATAATCATGATTTCGCAAAGGACTCTTTAGATTATTACGCGGAACAAGATAATAAATACTATGAAAAGACCAAGAAAGATATATCGAATCTCAGAATGACGAAAAACGAGTTTGAAACAGCGACACCATGTCACAGTAAGCAAAACAATGAATCGAAGGAAAATATAGCCCCTGAAAGTGACGAACTGAAGAAATACAAGTATATAGAAAGAAAACTAGAAATTATAAATAAATTAGTTGAAATGGAAGAACGAAAGATCCTACAAGAGAAGATATTTAAAGAGTGGCGAATGAAACCACTAGAAGCAAATATCAATGATGGAAAAGGCGTAGTAAAAGTCTTATCACAAAAGTTTGAAAAATTAGCTACAAAACAGACCACAGTACCTAATTTTGCATCTCTCACTTTAGAAGAAGCTACAGATAATGAAAATCAAATAAATACAAAAGAAATTAAACGCAATTTGAGTCTACCAGATATTTTAGATACGGAACAAATAGGTCTAACAGTAGGAGGTGCTGATATATCAAACGACAGTGCAAATAATATTATAGAAGAGGAGCAGTTAAATAATACAGTACAAGAGGTTCAACCACCTAAACCCTTACCACAGAGAGTTTACAACGAAATGGTGTTTCCAAAAACAGACGTTCATCTAGATAGTGAGAACTATGAATCATCAACTACGAGTTCTAGTTGTACGAATTCTCCTAAACGCATGTCAATATACGGTTTTAACCGACCAAAAGTGCCGTTTCGGAGAATAATTCGTCAACCGGCTCCTAGACTATGTCTAGAGAATCAAGCTAGAATGCGCCCGCCGTTCTGTTCAGGGAATGTCGTAAGGGGCTTAGCGAGGAAGTTGCCTATAGTCCCGGTGCTGCCGTCAAAATTTCCAACGCCATCAGGTTCGGAAAGCATGAATAGATGTCGTGACGGTTCTGTTTTATTTGCGCTTTGTATAGTGCGAATCCTAGTCGTTTGCAGATATTGTGATATGTGATTGCCTATATTATAAGTAAAAAGGTGTAGATAAGTTACCAACACAACATTCGATCGATTAGGATGCTTTTTCATCAGAGATGTGCATGATCTGTAGTATCATTTCAAACGATAAATGAAGCGATATGTTCTTTAGAAACACATCCCAGAAAAACACCTTTAGACGTCGAAGTGAGATGGCATGATTCAACTATCGTGAGCGAAAAAGAGACAACTAAAGTCAATCGTAGCTAATAAGACACATTTCTATACCTTTCTACTTATTATTGATAGTCACGTTGATTCTCAGTGTCACAATCATTTGCTTCTTGCGTTGTTTTTAGAAGCATGATTGTTTTTTTTTAATAACTTTTGCATGCTTTTTTAAATATAGTGATGTGTGCATTTTAAGCTTGATCAAAAATTTAAATTTTCTTTGTGATAGAGATTATTTTTATTTTTGATCATGCGCATGCCTATTGTATGCTTTATTTTGAACGTATTGGACGAAGTGAAATGATATGCCTAAAAACATTAAAATCATTATTTTAATGTTTATTTGTTCTACATTTTTAGTAATACCATGTAATATTTTCTTGTGTTTGTTTTTACGCGAGTATTATAAATTTAGACAAGCCCTTTAACGGGATTTTATCGCGATTTATTCATGATATTATTAAACCGACGTTTATCACTATAGCGAGTATGGTCACAATTATTAAAATGAATAAAGCGCGTTTAAAATCCGTTTAAAGTCATCAATTTCTAAAAATAATCATAGATAGATGTTTTACTATGTTATCCCTTATTCAAAGAGTACATTCTTTGTATTACATAATTTTTACATTTTTAATAAAAATATTTTTATCTAATAAAATCAAACACACTTATAATAAATTATTTTCTTTTAATCAACTCACTTCGTTCATTACAACCATAACGGTTCAAAGCATGACGTTATTACTATAACAACAGCGCGCACGCATCTCACGCCGCCGGAGCAAGAGAGCGAGACAGGTATGCGTCGCGCTATCTCACTCTCGGACCTCGCGGCCAAGCCAGTGCCGGCTCCGAGGACGCCGCAAGGTTGGTACTGTGGTTGTGGTGTAGGAATATAGCATACTAGCTGTGCCCCGCGGTTTTACCCGCAGTGCTCCGCTCCTGTTGGTCTTAGCGTGATGATATATAGCCTATAGCCTTCTTCGATAAATGGGCTATCTAACCCCGAAAGAATTTTTCAAATCGGTTCAATAGTTTCTGAGATTAGCGCGTTCAAGCAAACAAATTCTTCAGCTTTTTAATATTAGTATAGATTGGTGCAATGATCTTCCTAATTTGGTTATGTTGGTCATTTGTATATGTAAGGTAAAGGTTGGGACCAAGGATTGGTACTTGGGGTATTCCGGTTGGAAATTGTATGAAACAACATGGACATAAGCTATTTTTTTAATACTGATGAATAACTTATTTCGGTTTATTATGTTATAACATATTCTTTCGAATAATAATATTTTTAACTTTATCTTCCTGAATTACGGTATAAGGTAAAAAAAATTCCACCATCTAGTTTGTATTCTAACATTTTTCAAACTCATCTTACAAATCAATGCCTTATTATATTAGCAAATAAATATTATAAAAATCTATGCTAATTGTCATTGCTTCTTATATAAAATTATGTCTGTATTGGCATGTATGTCTGTTTGCTTTCAATTTATACCTAAGCTTCGGAATTGCGCTTTGCATTATGAATTTGTATTATGCATTTTTTTGTATTTAACTTTCTCAATATTATTAATATTATAGTGTTACTTTAGGAATAATTTTGATTTTGAAAGTATTTAGTAACTGTATTTCGAACTTATAGTTCAATTTTTTTTACTTCAATGTTATTCTCAACTTTATAACTAGATTTTTAAAAAATTTTGCTTGTGATAAATGCAAATTTTTTTATATTCCTAAAAACAATTGTAAATTATTAATTATCTTCTTAAAAATATTAAAAATCTCTAAAACACCAAGAATAATACAATTTCCCCACACAGGCCAAACAAAACCCGCACAAACGAACGCGAACTCAAGTAAATCGCCGAGCGGTTTCGCACGCCCTGCTCCACGGTACAACAATAAGTCGAACATGACGAGGAGCAACAGTGTCGGCGTGTTGAACCAGGTAACTAAAAATATAGACACACACACAAACTCGAGCCAATCCACGAGCATACATGCACATACGCACAAATATTCACAATAACTGAAATGCAAACATTGATTTATTTCAATTAGACTTCTTTAAGACGTCATGCTAACCCTCTTCTTTATTTTTTGTAAGTGGGGAAATCTTGCATCCCACCCCAGGAAAGGTGTCTGACATTTGCTGTGGCAATATATTTTATTAATTTTCGTCAAAAATATCATTTTAATTTGTATAATTGACATCTTATATATCAAATTCTCGTGACACGGTCTTTCAAGTTACCTATTCTCATGAAATGTGTGCATATCGGGTAGGTCTGAGAATCGATAACTTTTTATCATACCTCTAAGTGATAAGAGTAAGGCAGAACGAGGTTTGCCCGGACAGATAGAAATCCATACTTCCATACTTATATTATAAATGCGAAAGTAACTCAGTCTGTCTGTAACTCAATCACGCCTTAACTACTGAACCAATTTGCATGAAATTTGGTATAGAGATATTTTGATACCCGTGAAAGGACATAGGCTACTTTTTACCCCGGGACATAGAATAGGTTTTTCTTTGATGCGCGGGCGATGCCGCGGGTAGAAAGCTAGTTTATCATAACTTGTTATATCAACATTTATGAAAATAAATATTACTATCTATATTAATTTAATTTATTTATTCCTTAGAGCGACTCAGAATCCGATCCTCAACCATCCAGACAACGCGGCGGTGGGCTAATGCGGCCTACAATAAGTTCTATGAACAAACAAGCTACCAATACAGCAAGGAGGCGAGGTCTAGCCAATGCGTATAGTACAGGTAAATAGACAAACAAACGAAAAAAAAGTTTGAAAAAAATTCTCGAGGGTAGTTTTCAGGTAAAAAAGCATACGTGTCAGAAGTGAAGCTTCTTTGGCAAGATTCGAAATCGTCGCCTTACTCCATGACGTGACGGTATTGCCATGACGCGACATTGAAATTTTACTCTCAACGCGCCTAAATAAGTTTCACTTCAAAATGAGGGTAGTTTTGTTTGAATACTATGTCGTAGAGAAAATTTAGCAGCAGTTTAATAGTCTAGTTAAACACGGTTTAATGAAGAGGCTAGCCTATTAATTGAATTTATTGAGCTTAGTTGACTGCGACATGTTCTATTATTAAAATACTATTAAAGCAGTAGCATTCAAAATAGCATTTAAAATTAATTTTACAAGCAATCTATAGATGTAGCAAAATGCACATTACTCTAGTTAGTTTTAACTTTTACTAAATCACTATTTTAACTGTGACTTTCACTGATTTAAGATTGTGATTGATTGACGATTGTAACGTTACAATTTTTGATTGATTGATTGGTGATTTGACTGAGTGGATTTATTTATTATTTTTGAAAGTAATAGTTAATTTGATCGTTATTGGCATTTAATTTATGTTTTCATTTTAAATGTTAAAAGTGTGTATGTAAGTTTGATTTTAATGATTATAAATAAATTTACTTATAAACTGATTTTGAGATTGGCACTTTGCCACATGATGAATTGAATTACTGTAAATTTTATTAAATTAAAAAAAAAAAAAAACAAAGATTATTTAATTATAGATTATCGCATAAAGTCTTTTATTTATTTATTGAGAATAGGGAAGCGCTTGACCACAATCTGTAAGTTAAGCTGAGATGTGGTCTAAGATGGAACGCGCTTCCCTAGAAGCTTCCTGTTCACTCTACGCTTGGTCTAATCTATTGTGATTGATAATTCCTCTTTTATCACAAAAAAATTGGTTGTAAAGTAGATTAGATATAGTTGAACGTGACAACGTCTGATTGTGCGTCTTTGTCGCTCGTTCCGCGCTCTCGCTTGCACTTCAAGCCTTACATGGAACGCCTCAGAGCGAGGTAACGCCGCATGAGTCATGTTTTTTCGTGCGTGCAGCCGGCTCTTTCGAATTATAAGACGTTGTCACGTCAAAAAAAAATATTCAAGCTTCATTATCACCCAAATAGTCTAGCTTCATCACAAATAGTCTAGCCACACTACACTAAAACTAACAAACTAACTACAGTGAACGTCGCCCGTTCGGAGTCGAGTTCTGAAGCCGAGGAACGAGAGACCCCAAGACCGAGGGCTGCGAGTGCTGATCGAGCTACTCGACGATTGGGTAAGATGGGGAAAAAATAGGGGTAATATGAAAGAAAGAAAGAAAAAAAGCTTTATTGCCAACAAAAACTTAGACTATCTTAACTTAAAAAGTAAACACGTATCAGGCAATCGGAACAGACTCAGCCATGCTGTGGGCACACCCGAACAGCGCTGATTTTCAGTCTGCCCGCGATATTGGTAAAGGGGGCAAAATTAAGGGGAAAAATAGGGGTAATATTGGTATAGGGGGTAAAATTAAGGGGGAAAAATAGGGGTAATATTGGTATAGGGGGTAAAATTAAGGGAAAAAAATAGGGGTAATATGGGTATAGGGGGTAAAATTAAGGGGAAAAAATAGGGGTAATATGGGTATAGCGGGTAAAATTAAGGGGAAAAAATAGGGGTAATATGGGTATAGGGTGTAAAATTAAGGGCGGGATGCTAGGAATTTAACCCTGCGAGCGCAAGGTTGGGTGTGATACACCCAACCTTCGAAAATAGATTAGTATTTTATCTGCGAATTGTTAGTATGCTTCATGCGTCTCAGTAGCTGCGGGGGAGGTTAAGAAGCATTAAATGACACTGTTTTGATTATCCATCGCCTGGTGAATGGTGTGGATGAGGTAGAAGTGGTCTATGGGTGCGTGACACCCACGTATTTTCACTATAAAAGTCTAGAATCTCTAAAATGTCGTAAAAGTCTAGAATGTCGTAAAAATATGACCAATACAGATAAAAGCATCTTTTTGAAGAATCTGAAGCCATTTTTCTGATATTTCAAAGCTTGTTTTGGTAACATGTTACCAAAACAAGCTTTGAAAGTGAGTAGAGATGATGCTGCACAACCAGTAGGATTATATAAAAATGATTGCGGAGGTATTGGACCTGTTTTTTGGGTAAATAGGTAATTAGTTTGTTACTCGCGAAAAATAAGTTTTCTTAAAATAAAAGTGTATTACACTAATT
Source organism: Colias eurytheme (assembly GCA_907164685.1). NCBI lineage: Eukaryota > Metazoa > Arthropoda > Insecta > Lepidoptera > Pieridae > Colias > Colias eurytheme. The sequence goes on along the minus strand of CAJQZN010043347.1, from coordinate 1,759 downwards.
ACTATCTGGGTATGTCACACCCACCTGGCGCGGCTAGTGATAATGAATATTTCAAGGACGAAATAACGATTTCCTTATATTTTTATCCTGTAGTCCAAATTAAAATTTAAACGAATAAAAACAAATATATTTTACAGGTCGCAGCGGCAGTAATGGCGACTTATCAGCCAAAGCCCGCGAAGTGACGAACAGACTGACGAACACGACGAGACAGCGGCCGAAGGAAGTTGACAATAATTGTGAGTTTTTGTTATAATATCTATAGATTCCATATAATTCTAATGTAATAAGCTGTATATCTGTAATTTCATCTAAATCCGTCCAGCAATTTTTGCGTTAAACAGTAACAAACATCCATCCATAATTACACTCACTTGTTGATATAATATTAAAAAATTAATTGTGAGTGTGAGTCCGAGTCAGAATAAAGTAAGACATCAAATGACCAAATTTACCCCGGCAATTGTCGGAAAATAAAAATAAATTCCACCATTTTTGTACGGCCTTTGTGTCATACCTACTATTTTAATACTGCTTTTAATCCATTATTAACATCATGGAGACAAGGGGAAAAAATCTCTACCTGCTTACAACTTACAAGTGACAGAATATTAGTATTTTATGCTCTTATATCGCTCTAGGTAACCACCTGGTGGTTCAAATGACCCATAAATTTTTCAACATGGGCCTGTAATCTATAAGCTTATTTTTACACACTTGACCGATTTTTAATTATTTTTACCTGTATTTTATTTAACTATTATATTATTTTAATTCCCAGCATCATCATCACAACAATGCAGCACGCTCACGGAACAATTGACGAAGACGGCAAGCAAAGTTGTTCAACTGTATCGTACTTTGCAAAGGGAACCGAATTCCGCGGCTGAGATTAGTGGTACGTGGGGCAAGGGGCAGGATATATGGGGCAAGGGGCAGGGTGTATGTTGTAAGGGGCAAGTTGTGTGGGGCAGGGGGGAAGTTGTGTGGGGTAAGGGGCATGTTGTATGGGGCAGGGGGCAAATTGTGTGGGGCAAGGGGCAGTTTGTGTGGGGCAAGGGGCAAGTTGTATGGGGCAAGGGACAAGTTGTGTGGGGCAAGGGGCAAGTTGTATGGGGCAAGGGACAAGTTGTGTGGGGCAAGGGGCAAGTTGTATGGGGCAAGGGGCATGTTGTATGGGGCAGGGGGCAAGTTGTGTGGGGCAAGGGGCAATTTGTGTGGGGCAAGGGTTAAGTTATATGGGGTAGGTGTAGAAATATAGGGAAGATATAGTGACAGAAAGTATCAAAAACATTTGTTTTGGCTGTGGGGCAAGAGGCAGTTTTATAGAAATATTTAAGGTAGGGATACATAGTTAGTGAGAAAATGGCTACATTACAAAAGCGACACATTATGTTTTTAGCCGCTGTGGGGCATGGGGCGGTTTAGTAAATAAATACGGGATTTACTTGCCCTTGTTGTATTTATGAATACTTATTTATGTTTATATTTATAGAATTTTATGTATGTATGTACACATATACATATGTACATTTGTATTCTTGTTTTGCTTCATGCACACTTAAACTATAGCAAAATGTTCTTATAATAGTTTCTTTTTCAGGCTTAGAAGCAGCCATTTTAGAAACTCAAAAGGTCCTTCGAGCTGCAATACCCGGCGAACCAGATAATAGACAGAGGATAGATAATTTATTATCTAAAGGTACATATACATATATGTATATCTATTTAATATGTTATTTATGATTTTTTAACCTTC
>CAJQZN010043346.1:0-27746 GCA_907164685.1 Colias eurytheme | reverse complement strand
ATGAAATGCGACCATTTCGTGAAATGATCAATCATTTCATGAAATGATTGATCATTTCATGATATGAGCAAATCTACTATATGGCCACGACATATAGATAAAGCGGATATCCAGCAAATATCCGGTATCCGACATGTCCGGTGGCCTTGACATTATCCAACCGAATTAACAGCTATTAGGCCAGATAACTATCCGGTACATCTCTAGTTCTGCATAACAGACATATATGTGAAACAGTTTTACGATAAACAATAAACAGATTATTAACAGGGCATTAATTAAACAATTTAAAAAAATATTGTAATTAACATTTGGTAGATATAAACGACATATAAACATGTTCATCATCGGAGGAAACAACATGATACATTCTTTTTATAGTAGCAACCGTGAGAGCGTTCATCTCAGATTGACTAAAATAATATAAGGTCGTTAAATTTGGCCTTCCAACGTAATTTTATTGAACACAAGCATTGGACCTTACTATCCATACATGTGTTTATTACTATAAAATATTTATCTTCTGATTGATTTCCTAGACATAAACAATAAATATTTGAATATTATTTCATGTTATTTTTGCTAATTACAAAAACATTGGAGTGATACAGTTATAACATATTTCCTGAACTTAATGTCAAGTTAATTTCAATTTAATGGTCTTGACTTTCAGGTTCAATTAAGTAACACATGGTAAAACTCAACCTTGCACTTTGTTTATTCTTACGTTTGCAATATTTATATTTAAAAAAAAACTACTTTAATTTTATTTTATCTTTTACTAAAAATTTGGCAATAGTTTTATTGTAGACAAGCTACAACAAGCTACAAGCTTCAGTGTACGTGGTCTAGATTTCCGAAACATAATTACTATACTTCTGTCTTCTACAAAAGAGGATTATAGATCATTTCAATTTAATTTTATGTAATTTTAAATTCATGGCAAAAAAGAAAAACCTAGTTAATTCATTTTTAGATAACGAACTAAAAACGATTTCAAATGATAAACATACGTTGTTTACTTATTGTATAACAAACGCAAAATTTTCCGATCTATTTCTATAGTGTTTTTTATCATTAAAAATTTAATTATCTCTATATAGATGACTCATAAACGCTCAAAAATTGTCCGACGCAAAACACTGCGTACGCGTGTACTCGGCAGAGTTTTTTTAATGAGTGATACAATAGACTTTGAACATAACCACCACGCAATAAGGTTCTAATTTCAATGAACGTCTTGTATCGTTCGTACAGAATGAGTCTCTAGTTGTGTTGTAGTACATACATACGTTAATGCCAGTGTTACATTTGAAACCCTTTTGTAGTTAGCACGCGTTTTCCCTAATAAGTGAATCCGATAAGATTCCTTACCTTGTCCTTGCTGTTGAGCACCGCAGCCGCATGCGGCGGTATCCTGAGTACATAATGTGGCTTCTTGTGCAGTGGGAGCCAGACCCTCGCGGGCAGGTTCAGGTCGAGGGTCACCAGCTCGGCTCGCAGCCGCCCGTTGCGTCTCTCCTTGTCGGACACGCTGGCTAGCCGGCGTCCGATGTTCGTGAGCGCTGTTAGGAACTGAAATAGGGAGATATTTTTATGAATTTTGGATTTTTTATAGGTTTATTAATGTTACTTCATAAGAAAGGATTCAGTTTATTACAGGGACAGCTGCACTGTACATTAAAGATTTATAAAAGGTTATCTTTTATGCTTTTGCACTATCAATTGATGAAATTATCTCATGAATACATGCATAGTGAGCTAAAATGTTTATATAATAAAAACAATCTAATATAAACAGTAGGTACAGATCTACATCTCTTTGGTGTTAATTACGAAATATGAATAATGAGTTATCTAATCGTTTTGCAAGTAAAATCACGATTACCAGAGACGTCTATTTTTAATTCGACGAATAATAAATTAATAACCTAATGCTGTAGCAGAACTGATTGCACCTAAATAAAAACCGCTCAAACACTTAGGAAAATCCTAAAAATAAACAAAATCATTCGGATATTCTTCACAATAACAGCATCAAAGAGAAATGAACGCTCGTATGACGTAACGTTACGATTTGAGGTATGATTCTGTCGAATGATCTCAACAATCGAGAAAAGTATCGCTTTCGTGGGAAAATGGAAAGCGTGGGCTCTTAGCTCTTAGCTGATACATTTAAAAAGTTGCTGAAACTAATTTTATAGGAGCTATATATAAATTGTTTGTCATTGCGTTCCTTGTTTATACACGTGATACGATGAAGTCGATGATTCTGCATCTCTTTGAGTCCAAGCATAAAATGAATCACTTTCAGGAAAAGATCTTTTACATTTACAGATGTTTTGATTTTGATATTAGGTACAATTTGGAACATAATATGTAATCCTCTTATCTTATAAAAGTTATTTAATCAATCCTATTTCTGTCAATTTTATCTGTTTACTGGTGGTATAATAGACTAGAGGCCCGTGTTGAAAAAATTATGGGTCATTTGACCCACCAGGTGACCTATCCACAGATGCCGTACAAAATCAAATGACCAAATTTACCCCGGCAACTGTCGAAAAATAAAAATAAATTCCGACTTTGTGGACCACCATTTTTGTACGGCATCTTTTGTCATACTATTTCTATACTGCTTTTAAGCCATTATTCCGCAACGCCGTACAGAAATCATCGAGACAAGGGGAGAAAATCTCTACCTGAACCTTCGAATTCTCATCTGCACTCAGGTGGACAGCTTACGAGTGACGTCATAGTGCTGAATCTTATTATTTTATGCTCTTATATCATTCTAGATAGGTCAGTCAGGTGGTGGGTCAAATGACCCATAATTTTTTCAACATGGGCCTGTGGTCTATAAACTATTTACCAACTTTGCAATGCATATTATGATAACGATTATGAAGAGTAACGCTATTTATACACTAGCTGGCCCCCGCGAAAATAACATAGCCGACTGAAACTCCTACCAAAATCGTTTCCCTGCATAACATACCAAACAGAAACAGAGACTTCAATTCAATTTTGTTATGTACACAAATCAATCTACAATCAATAACAATTTGTGCTCATTAATTACGTCACAGACTTGAACGATCTGATATGATAAGCAAGCCTCAAGGTAAACACTACCCGTTGTTACGTAGGACAGAATACAGATACTGCTAGTAAGATTTTTTCTTTTTGCTGCTTACAATTAGTAAACACGACGAAGCCATTAAACACCACATCAAACATTGCATATTGAATCTTGACAGTTATTAATTAACGTTTAAAATCGCTTAATGTGACATTGGATGTGCTTCGAACCTTATCATGAGGCCGAGACGAGGTATAGTTTGCAATGGCATACTCATTTTATTGTGTATTCAGTTATAATCGCGCAATTGTCATATTACATTTAATTCATTGTTTTCAATTCAATAAAAATGCCTATACAGGTAGATGTAAATGAAGTAATCTGTTTAATAAAAAAAATATAATGGACAAGTAAATGATTTTATACATAAAAGAAATTCAATCACTTTACTTATACGTAGGGCATAATAAGGGTCGCTTTAAGTAAACATCAAACAATTCTATTACCAAAAGGTCTTATCAAAGGGGGCTATTTATATGAACCCAAACAAACTAAACGCCGACCTTTCAATAGTAAGTACATTTTCGATTATCCTCAGACCGAAACACGATTCACTTGAGAAAGAATCATCATACAATGTTGTCTTCAAGGCAATGGCTGAGCCAAGTTTACATTGCATACATTTTTTGTTGACTCGTCTGTTTGTAAGTGCTATAAACGGAAAAGGTCCGCTATTCGTCATCGGGGCGGAAGAGCAAAATACGCAAAACGTCATAAAATGATAAACGTAATATCTATGTAGACATATGTAGTTTGTTTGTTAGGTTTATTTATTTGTACCTAACAAACGGATGAGGCTTACTATAATATTGAAGAAAATTTCAGAAATAACTAGGCAGAGGTCCATTATTAAAATAAACGAATATTGAAATAAAACATGTATTAATATAAAAATAAAACAAAAACTTTCGAAACTAGTGAATGGGGCAAATAGGAAGGACTCTTTAAACAAATAAAAATACTTCTTAGTACGCACTACGCGTTAAATATGCGGAATAAATATACTTAGTTAAAAATATTTTTATCCAAACTTATCAATTCATTAAAATATGTTGTAGATTATTATCTATTCTGATCCTTTAAACGATCACAATCGTCAAAGTTCTTAATTTCAATAATATTATGTGCGACCTTTTGATATAGAGATAGAGATATAATCTAATAAAACAAACTATAACCTGTAATTATCGTGACGATAATTTTACTCCATGTAAACAAAAGCCCAAATGTAATAGCGGCTATCGTATAACACCAAAAACGAAAGCTAAACCAATCGATCCTCCCTGAACAAAAGAAAATTCACATTTTCAGGGTTTACCCAGACAAAGTAAAAGGGAAATTACAATATTGATTTATTCGTCCTACGCGAAGTGACCTCAATTTGCGTTATAGTTTTTTGGCTGATAACGAATGATGCAATTAACTATATTAAAAATTGTTTAACTATAATAATCCATTGCCATCAAGAACGTATTCCGTTTTATAATCGTTAAATGTGACCTAAATTATTTAAATATTTTTTTCTAACATAACTAATATGTATTTATTATCTTTACTATTTATCTGTACTGAATTATTTTTAATTATTTATAAATGGAGTAAATAGAAGTTTATTTAACAGTGAACCCTTTCTTGTAAGATCGGGTAATTGTCAGTTTCCAACATTATCATTATCAGGACAAAATGTACGTGATATAATCTTATTTAAATAACAGATAAAGACATTATATTCATATGATAATTCTCCGATTTCGAATAGCTTTTCGCATCATATTGAATAATTTAAACTTATTCTCGTGTAAATTTGAGCGTAATGAAATTTAATTGGCTTACGTAACAAGGTTTAAGATTAAAAAATGTAGAATGTGAATGCTCACCTGTGTTTGTGGAGCTAGCCTTGGCGCACCGCACGAGCACTGTTCACCGCACAGACATCCGCTATCGAATGCTCTTCCAGAAGCCAGGTCCCCTAAATGCCTTCCCGATGGAGTGGCAAGCCTCAACGCGGAGGCATCAGAGTGAGCTCTATGGTGCCCTCTTCTCGCCGCGGGCCTTATCTCTTCAGCGAGTATTGAATCCCTCAACTTCGTCGCTCTAGACCTTTTGGCGTCTCCGCCGAAAGCCGTCAGTAGCCACGCGAGTCGCAACGAAAAGTCAGCACTTTGTTTACACCTATGCACTAAATATGGCCGTAAAACTTCAGCGACATCACCCATCTCTATATACATTGTCGCTAATTGCGGAAGGTAAAAATCGACGTCTTCATGTGGGAATGAGAACAGTTTGTTGGCCAGGTACGTTTGTACACCTGGCTCTTTTGAATTGAAGAGGTATGAGATCGCCATGCTCATATCAAAGAGTTTACTTTCGAACAATCTCAAGAGAAAGTCTTTGTGGTTTGCAGTGTCCGTTGCAGTAATTGTTTTAGTTGTCGTATATGGGACGCACTGTGTGGTGGCTATATCCGGTGGATCCGGGGGTTTATCTGTGTCTTCTGGATTGCCAGAATCGAGGCTCTCTCGCGACCTTGCTGCGGCGGGTGTAGGTCTTTCTTCATCGTGACTGTCTGGTGGCGTGTGTATCCCGGAGTCGTCAGAGCCGGCGGGAACTTCTGGCGGGAGGGCGAGCCGTGGGGCGGGCACATCGCCCGGTATGCGGAGCGGCGCGCCCTCCGGCGACGTCGGCGTCATGTCCTCTGGTATCCTTTGGAGGACAGAATCCAGGGATCGGTTCCTCTGGTGGCCGCATCCCACTGGCGGCCCGTTCGCACCCGTCACATGTCTACGAACAAAAAATATACATATAAGTAAACTACCTTTATTTTATCTTAAACTATATAGAGTCAGAGAGCTAGCTTTATTATACCTATATTTGTCGTCGAACGACTTATAGAAAGGGTCCTCATAATGACGTATTCCAACAACAATAATCTTTTTAACCATTTGTAATTATTTTTTTATCATTCGTGAAACAGCACTGTTATCATTTATCACATTCAAATCACGCACAATACTATAAGTTGAATAAGGACGCACTTTTGACACTAACGCGCGCCATATGTTTATAGCGTAACCGTGTAAATAAAACTGACGAACATAATAACACAGACGCGTCCGCTTCGAACGCGAGCGCACAGCAAACTGTTTTACGCAACAAAACAGGCACGCCGCGCCGCATACCGAAGAAGAAGGATCACCTCGATTACACTACATGTACATGACCGCGTCTAAACAATTTCTGTAGCCAAACTGAAGCAGTAAACAAAGATTTCCCCAACACACTTCACGGCACTGAGCACATATATTTCCACAGCTGAAGAAACTGACGTACGCCTTTTAAAATGAGACATTTGTGCAAATAGACGAAATAGCCTTGGCCAGGCTTGCTCAATTCGAGCGCGCGTTAATTTGTTAACCATATCACGTAGAGCTGTGTATTTTATCTCAGCTGACGCCGTTAGTATGCATGCACGGGTTAGGATTTCATACCAAAAACATATAAGGGCAACACGAGGTGTATTAGTTATTACTAATTAGTATTCATTGACAGATTTTGCAAATCGATCCATAGACGGATTGTGGTACATTTTTTTAGTTGGGGAATATTTAAATGCAATGTACTGTTAATCGTGCTTATAAATCCACCAGGGCTCTCAAGTTGTGTCTGATGCCAGACATTGTTTACGGCTACCAACGGAGACGTCGTCATGACATAAGATTAAAGAAAGCATACAAACACGTCGGAGAAAGCGGCCAACGACCTCAAATAATTTTAACACCACTCGAGTGCGCAATCAAAAGATCAATCTGTATGTATATGTTTTAAGCCGCGATAGATTATAAACATAAATTATATCTAGGGGAAGTATTTAGGGACGATTGACGAGTGAACATTCCTCAGAAACCGAAGTGGTCATATATTTGGTTCATTTATTTTTAGAGTTTTATCGAGACTGGAGCACATGTTCCCCCTCGAACAGATGTGCTGATGACGAACTAACGATAATCAACAGAGCAATTTCAATAGGAGGGAAGTATAATGCTAAGTGAATTAAACCAATAAGTACGTCAATTTGTTTAACCCAATATTTAAAGAATAATACGTAGCAAAGAATATTTTTGAAAACGATACAGTGTACCTTATCAATATTATGTACTTAACCAATTTTAATGCCTCGTATTAACTTCCACATATAAGCGGACATTTTCGCAACTATATTTATAAGTTTCGCAAGTATCGTTTCGCATGACATCCTGTTTTAGCAAAGTAATGGTAAACTCATTAAAACAAACCGAATGACTAAATATAACCTGCAATGCGCAAATAATCGCCGTCTTAATTACCACTCCTATCGCGCTTTTCGTGATAACTGCAAATTATTAAATCTCTGAGAAATAGCAACAATTAAATCCATGAAATGCTGTGGCCAAGTGGCAAATGAATTTTATGTACATATTTCCATAAAACAATTAAACGACAAATCATTTGTGTTTATTATATCCGGAATCAAGACAATGTAGTTGTTATTATGAACACATGACTAGAACATGTGCTATTATTATAAAGTTAACAATATCAACATGCAGTGCACAACTGGACAACTGAACACTCGGCAATTTGACCTGTGTGGATATAAAACTATAGGTAATACTCAGTACACATACACCGGGCACCTACTAAGAATCAGCAACGATTCGAACCAAACAATAAACCTCGCGTGTCCGACTGTAATTCATTTACCAAACTCCAATTACACATAAACAAGTGACTAGTTCCAGCGAGCCGGTCGTCTGGAAAAGCGAGGACGCAACGAAAAATATTTACAATTCCAAATGTTTTGACGGCCCAATTTGAACGTGATTAAATAATAAGTCAAAAAAACTACAGACACGCTTAATAGATTCCGCCATGGTTATCAGTTCTTCGTTAAAAGGTAAAATTAGTAAGGCCGTTAAATTAGTAATAAGTAAAATGACGGTTCAGATTTCTCTTCCTATCATACGCTCTGATTAAATTATTGGACATTACAAAACATAAAAAAAACTCTGATCATCAAGTATTGAAACTATGGAATATCTTTCGCCAAAAATATAAAAGGTATAAAGCAATTTTTTTTCACCATACACAAACACCAATTCAGCACATCAGATGTTATTCAGAGAATTAGCACTTAACCCCAACGGGCGGTATATTGATTTCAATTTATATGTTTACACACGTTCAACACAACAACTTCGAATGCGGGTTAATAATGGTTAATTGATCTGTTTCAATGATAGAAATATGAGAATACATGTCATGTGTACTTGGCAGTTTATCAATCAGACCTATGTTCGATAAAGAACATAGGTATCGTTCACAACAAAGCAATATGTGCATTATAAGTCGTACATTGTTCTAATTTATAACAATGTATAGTGCAAGTACATTATGTGTGTATATATAATGTATTTACCAATGTTTGTATACTTGAAGCATAGCATAAGCAATTAATTTTCGTCAAAGCAGCTGATTATGTTGAATAAACCGGTCTGAAATAACCACGCACCGAGTGCGTGCTCATAATGTTAATGTAAATTTCCACCCATAAGTGCAATACATCAAGTTTAAGGCAAAAAATTGCCTCATTAGAGCTATAAACTGCCAGCAGCAGAAGACTTTATGGATAATTTAAAATTAGTGCCGCAGCAAAAATCCAAAGTCACAGTCGGATTTTCTTGATAAAAAATCTAACAAGTTCGAGTGTCCAATTTACGAAAACGTTTTCGTAATTTATGTAAAAACCTTAATATGATCTCATGAGAGATCAGCGCTACAGTCACTACGATACTTTATGTTTCTGTCCATATTTTGGAGTAGGTATATTTCAATAAATATTTAACAATGCTGGTAGACGTCTCACATACCCAATTCAGCGTATGAACGACGTCAATAATAATTAAAACAATGGATGTTTGATTGAATTGAACATTATTGTTATAGCTTTCCACGAGTCGAAGAAAAACATAGACCGGCTGTTTCTCATACATTAGAAATGTATTTTAAGGTGAAAGTGGAGCATGTTTTCAGGTCTTAGAAAAGTCACAATAAGTAAAATATGCTAAGAAACAAACAGTAAAGTTCGGACTGTATTGTTTCCACACTAAAAACTTATATGCCATATCTTTGGAATACATTCTAATATAGAGGAGTGACTCCATATTTATGTAGTACTTAGTAGACAAACTTTTCTCGATATTTTTATCTTTTCTTATATATCGTGTTCCTAGGATCATGTCTTACAAACTGTAAGTAGCGAAAGTCAATCGAGTGAGTACTTACTGAGTACAGAGACCCTGCCAGTTGCCACTTACACCGTGTATGGCGATGATATGGTAGTTTCTTGTGTCGTGCAATTTCTCTTTAGAAATACACTTGATATGTTTATTACTTTTACTCGTGAATGAAAACTGACTAATGTTGTAGAATTTGAAAGGAAAAGCGTTTTGAGAGGCTAGATACAACAAAGGAGAGCACAGTTATCGAGCATGAAATTCGGTAATTATTAAGATTGGAATTTATATACAATTAAAAAAATATAAATTATTTATTTAATTACTGAGGTAGCTGTACACACCATTGATTTTCAATACAATATTCACGAAGTTTCATAGTTCATACCTCCCACGTAAAGTCAACGTCTGCTATGTCAAGAGTCCAAGACCAAGTTTGATGAACCAAGTCAGAGGAATTGGGATGGAATCGTGAATATTTAACTAATATAATTATCATCTAATCAATACATAACGGTCATGCTTGGTAAATTATAACTTAATTAGTACAATGTTCAATATATAGCGTTCGTCTCTTGTAGCCAAATAAAAATAAAAATGTAAATATTTTACTAATAGGTAGACAATCTCGCACAGAAATGCGTGGTTTCTATATTATTTCAAAAACATCTAGTAACATCACTACCGAGTATTCTTCAAACATTAGACTAATCAAAACAAGTAAAAACCCACAATGCAATCATAGACATTGCTACCTATTCGCTATACATCGGGATAACAGTGCATACTACCTACGCTCTAAACACGAAGTGACCCTGCCTAATTTTAGCAGCACCGAGCAGTTAAACCATGAAAGCGGAACAAACTGGCTTTCACGTCAACAATTCGGGGTATGAAAAACTCCACATACCTTAGCAATATTTCTAGGTATCCAACTGGTCAATAGCGTATGAAAAACTTCTATTCCCACTGGAACATTAAGTTTCGCCTTTCCCAGCCGTGTCAAAGGAGTCCGTAACAGTCCATACAGGAAGTTGTTATGGTTAGGGAGCCAGGTGCAAATTTGGTTAACTATTTCCTCTCAAGAGATAATTCGTCAGACGCATGAGAGTATAGTATTATAAAGCCTCGTGAACGTCAGCTGGCGCTCGGTTGGGGGGGTGAGCGGTTGTAGCCTCCCACGCACATAGGAAAAAAAATACATTCATTCATTCATTTCCTCTCAGCTAAAAATTTGTCAAATTGTAGCTAACCCAATATCTCAACGAAAAAAAATAGTCAGCTGGTTACAACATGGTGTATTATACGTCAGCTGGTGTCTCGAACATGAAAGTTAAATTTAAAGAAAAATTTATTTTCCGTTATTTCCTCTCAAACAAAAATTTACCTGATGATAGCTTATATGTAACTGTGGATAAATATATATGTCAGCTGGCTGTATCTTGGTGGAAAAACCGTCAGCTGATACGGGAGGCTACAGCCGCTCTTCCCCCCAACCGAGCTCCAGCTGACGTTCACGAGGCTTCATAATACTATACTTTGATGCATTTTACTAATTACCGCTTGAGAGGAACTTGGTCATAAAATCTGCTGCTGGCTCCCGGACCATTATGAACGTCGAGTAAAAAGCCTTTAAACCTCTTCCGCGATAGGCTTCACGTACTTATATGTATATTCGTGCTTTGCTTTTAAATTATTTTCCTCCACTTGACAATAATAATTACACGTATACATAATTATACATTTGGATGGACGTACGTACATAATGGAACGTGATTTTTATTTTTTGAAAATTGCTCTTTTTATGTGAATTCAAAAATACCACATGACAATGGCTTTAAATTGATAAGATTCTTTCATAAAAAAAAACAAATAAATGGTTAAACTGACAACACGCCCATGAGCCAACAGTTGGATTATGTTTAATAGCTTATTATCTTCTATTTAGGTACCTATACTACATATTCAAATTTTGTTTACATTTTAGGCGAACTTTGAAATAGAACAATTTGTAAACTATACAAGAAGGTATACAACTGGTTATACTGGTAACATGTTATTAACCTGATCATATTGCATGTATACCTATTTGATAGTTTTATTCACATTTGAAATTTTTTGCCAAAACACGAAAGCCAATGATCATCTTTGGATGACGTACCTCGTAAATATATTGCTTTTATTTCCTTCTACCTTCAACCTACATATATTCAAAATATTCACGTACCTACCTTTTTTATAATATACTCTTCTATCTATCTTCCAATATTATAGAGAAGCATCTCATTTATCATTAATTTATCACGGGTAGTTTATATGATGAATACCTTCATTATATGTTTATTTTTCACCAGGAAAAAAGTTAAGTTTCCTTCGATGTGAAACATAAAGCAAAAAATCCAGTTACTGATCTCAATTTATTCAAATTACGGATATTAAAACACTACTGTAATGTATAAGGTGACCAGTATATAATTGGCATCACACCAACAAAAACATTTAGAAATACAATATTACACTAAGAAGTTTAAATTATATTTCATTTGGCATTTACTAACATAATCCTCCGATCAATAACTTTAGAATGTAACTAAGTACTTAGTACTCAAGTATAAGGTTATAATTAGGTACTTATCAAAAGGAAATTTTAAATCATTTGCATCTTTTTTCCCAAATGTCCCTTTATCCCCAAGTTAGCTTAATTTTGAAATCGATTGTGCTCCTCTTTGAATATTTTTTTTCATGTATATGAACTAGGTACTAAAAAGTATGTATAATGAATTATTTCAGAGATCATGCTAAACTTCAATACCTTGAAATATGGTTGTTTTATTAGGAAAGTAAAAGCAAACAGAATCTAAATCAATATACATAATATGAAAATTTGCAAACTTTATCTATTCCACTTCTTAGTTACCAAGTAGCCATGAAATGGTGTTAATATCATGCAAATAAAACAAATACCATCGCAATATAAATAGCGTTCGAATAAATTAATATGTACTTCGCTCCGCTAATGCAAAGAAGATTGGCAAAGAGAATTCTAGAAGGCTTCTGGACCGTGACGTATTTGTTATGTAATTTTGTTGTTACAATGTATTTATATTCATCAATATTAAGCAAGCAGCACGTGAACGTTGGCTCAAGCATCGAACAGTTATATAATTTTACCAAATTATACAAATAGCGACCCAATGAATTAAAATATGGAGGTACCCATTTGCCCAATTATGTCAGCATTCAAAATTACGTAAATCAATTAAAAATGAACACTTATAAAACATTCAACTGTTATGATAAAAATTATGGCATAAAATAATTCTCTGTCGAAATTTGCGAGAGATTATAATTACCAAGATTGGTATCATTTGCGTAAAACATCATCTCTACTTTTGTAATATTGTTGCAAGTACAGTATTCACGTCTAAGCTCATATAAATTATCCTACTCATTTCGGGTTCCGACCATTCGGGTGCATAAGTATTATAGAGCTAGTCTGTCTGTAGTGACTAACATATGACCAGTAAGATTTTATAACTTCTCTTTGGACGTTAAGGTGTCTCCAACACATTAGCAACAAAATAAAAGCATCCGTCCTCAGATAATGTATGAGAATTTAATAGAACTTTCCAGACCACTCACAACATGCATCAGACGACATCCAATGTCATTACGCTAATCCAATAACAGCGGTAGACTGCTGTGGCTGTCTTGCGTATGGCTTTAATGCTGTAGGCTTTACCTTTAGATATTGTCACAAGGCAAATATATGTCACGTTGAATCCATATACATACATATTCAAGAACTTTAATGACGTGTCTTACACTTAAATTCAGGAGCCAGAACTACCGCTACCCAAGATATACCGTATTTTCTTAAAAGCATTATATATTGAAAAGACATTCAGAGGCATGTGAATTGCATGCCATAATCGGACACCGGCCCTCAATTATTATTGCAAGTCAATAATGCTTTAAATTAAAAGCCAATAAATAGTTGAACACTATAAGAAGTTGTCCAGGTGCTTGGTCTTTTGAGGAACAAATAAGTGCTTATTTTTTTCTCCTCTTGAATGTCACATTCGTTTGGGTACGAAGCAGCTGAAAACTACAAATCTTCACCATAAGTGGAAGACACGTGTAATAAATGGCATATTTCACACTAGACTTTCCTTATTACATCCCATTTCACATTTTAACAGTAAATACCTAACTGGACAAGTAAAATAAATAACATTTGGAGAAATTAAACTTGACAGACCCTACAGTCCTCAATTTATATTTCGTGGCTATTAAACTAATGAAATCCATTTAGAAAAATGAGGTCGTGTTTAATCTTAATCGTTTTCGGTGTTAAATTATATTGTAACTGTCAAGCTATCATTAGGTTCACTTGTGTAGACGAGAAATCGGAAAGTTAATCATTTCTATCAAAAGTCACATTTTCCCGATTTATACACAAACAACATTTTATTCGTTTTAGTTAATACAAAAACTGTATAACATATGAGCGAGCCATATGAGACATACACATCTCAATATTTTTGCAAATTAATATAATTTCTGAAGGCTAATACCTATATTATGTTTTGTGTGAAATTTTATGAAGATCATTCAACTCAGTTGGACTGAGGTACCTATAGCGAATAACAAGATCATGTCATTGCACATTATAAGAGATTTTTACATAATTGAATCAAATCCGATTATCAATCAATGGCAAGGAAACAAAGATCACGACCCAAGAGCATGACATATCCTAGACCTGGCCAGCTGCTGCCTAGTAACAACAAGTTATCCGATACATAGAGCACGATTTAGACTCAACACGTAAATCAAACTACGCATTATAGTAAACATAATTGCAATGATAACTAGCGAGTCATTGTTACTTTAGATACTTCGATTTAACGTTGAAATCAATAGAATGTATCAACACGAGCAAAATTAAATAAATAAAAACTCAATATGTATCTACCAAACATTATATCTAGATTCAGTATGAAATTGGCACACAATTCCTTTATAATCTGTATAAAATATATTCGATATTTTTATCCTAGTACCTCCCGGAGCGGACAATTAGTTCAACACGTTCAATTTTACGCACTTCGTTACTAGAATTTTACCAAAACACAGTACATAAATTGTACTTGTACCACAGTGAACGTAAATTCGTGCCTATAATTCATTTAAACATAATATAGTTGCCATGATATTTTATCATAATAATCCATGAGTATTTTCCAGTTATTAAAATACATAATCGGTAAAAATATTCCTATTGTCCACAGTAAGGATCGTGAATGGATAAATGTTTGCTAATCAGTCACGCAAAAAACAGTACCGCAATTCTTGACATAGAAACAATATCCATTCTAAGAAATTGAAAAGCAATTGTACCTATAATATAAAACCGGTGTTCATTTATAATAAGTCACAGGTAGTTGTTTCTACTATTAATAGGAACATAAAATATGAACTATAGTTTCTATTCCGAGTTCCGACATAATTTAATTGAACTGAACTCGTTTCTGGAAAGAAAACCTTCTTTAAATTTACCTACATTCTGTCTACAGAAGAGGTAGGAAAACTGACTCTGGAGACCTTATAGAAATAACAGTGTCTAAAAGGTCAACTTTTGGATACTAAAAGAACAAACATTATAGTGCTAAAACAGGCTTGGCTTTACACACCGCCTTGTCAGGCAAGCAGACAAAAGATAAAAGAGGCTACTGGGCTTGCCAATGTTATAGAATATAGAGCATCAGCAATGCGACAACCAAACCCACCTACACCAAGACAACACCACTTTTTATAATTTTAGCGTTTTGTCGACCGAATATTCCGTACTTCTTGTAAATGAATCTTAAACTCTGATTTACAGTTTATTATTCCAACAAAGCAGCTATAAATACAATGGCTAATATCATTAAAAGAATAACGTCAAGGCATTAAACTGGATAATAATGAAACAACTTTTTAACTGGCTGCGATTTAGACCACTTCCTATCATAGGTTTGTAAACGACCTTGTTCTAATTGCTGTTCTTACGCATTCACATCAGTTTCAATGATAAATTACCAACGAAAAAACATGAAAATGTATTAAGTGATTTATCGATACACGTTCAAATTATTATTTTAGTATTAAATGTATTTCCTACCGTATAAATAGCTATGAATAATATATTTTTATTAAAAGAAGTTTGCCATATTCATTTCTATTTTGTGAAATCCTACACATAAACTAGAGTCTTATTAAATTTCAAAGTATGTTTAGCTTATAAATATATTTAAAGGTCAAGTCGTGGGCATTCAATATTATCAATGCAACGAGAACCATAATTAGATTTGCTCGCTAGTCGTCAGATTGGATAGATTTTCCTTAGATAAAGACCAATACGCTTAGAAACGTCTTTCACACATAATCATGTCCTTTATATGGGATAAATTTTCTTCGCGTTCTTTCATCAGTGAACTACTTCTTTCTTTACGAGTAAGTAGGTGAAGAGATTCTCATTTTTGTTAGTCTCCATCGGACAAAGAACCTATTTTCTGCATCATAACATTCTCACTTTAACTTACAAAATTGCCCATTATCAAATGCAAGAAAAAATTAAATTACATCACGTATTTACACACTTGAAAACCATGTAAAGCAAGAAACACAAGTTTTCTAATTATATAAGACAGTGGCAGAATAGTTCTCATAAGATGCATGGAAATAGAATGAGCATAATTAGAACAGAATTAGAAACCATATGCTCACACATCATTGTTTTTATAATATGATCCGATAAACTTTGTATTTTATTCACCTATAATTGAGTATAGCGGGGAACAGGCAACAAACAAGTTATGATAAATCGATGGAGATTATCAGTTTTGCAAAAAATTAAGACATCTTTGTCTTAGTTTTGCAAAACTGGTAATATACCATTCAGACTTCAGTATGCACATATTGAGAACGATTACAGAATAATTTTAAAAACATTAACTAATACAGTTTAAATAGCTGCTTATGTTATGGCCGACAAATGTCGACATTTAAGGAAATGTCGAAACTGCTTCTAAAAGTCACCTGCACCGCCTCCATATGAACATATACCGACTTTTCATATGAGTCACTAACTACTACTATATTTATTTAGAACTAATGTTTATAGCAAAAAAATAAATTAAGGGAACAGTCCCTCTGAGCGTGCTCGTACATCGCTGAGAATTAACTCAACATAATTAATAATCAGGATACATCCTGTGTCGAAATGAATTTTTCACTCGTACATGCATCAATTATTTTTATTAAAGAACTAGCTTTCCGCCCGCGGCTTCGCTCGCTTTGTCTAAAACATAATAAATTATATATTAAAACCTTCCTCTTCAATCACTCTATCTATTTAAAAAAAACCGCATCAAAATCCGTTGCGTAGTTTTAAAGATTTAAGCTTACATAGGGACATAGGGACAGAAAAAGTGACTTTGTTTTATACTATGTAGTGAAGTCCGAGATTAGCGTTAGCTACTGCCGCGGCCGAGATCATGTATGTATTATGAAAGTTTCCCTTCCTCGCAATAAATGGGAAATAGCAAAATTAACGTTGAGTGGTCGTAAAAATGGTATATGAAAGTAAAAATTTCCGCCGTCTCTGCTGCGTGATGAAAAGAAAAGTTGTATTTGAATTGAAATAAATTATGTATTTAAGTTAACACAATTTTCGATAGATCTTGGGGTCAAGTAACGGTAAAACACAGTTTGTTTTAGAGATAAAAATTACTTTTCACCTATAGGTAAGTACCCTGTATTGTTCAGTATACAATATTATAATTTACCTTTCCATAAATAACAATTCAATGACCTGTGACCGGTCTTATCGAAAATTAATCCAGCATTCACTAGAAATGCGGGTGTAATATAAATCATATTTAAATGTGAGGGCTCCGCTATTGATAACAATCATGAGGTTAATAAACTGATTGGGGATGACCTTTTTCATTTACAAATATTAGTGGCTATAGCTGTCGTGTCACTAAAAACTAGATTAAGGCAGTTAACCATTTGTCCCACATTTCTTCACCATTTTATACGCTTCATTAAACTCCGTCAACTTAATCATGTAGGTACAGAGAGAAAATTTGAATTCTCGGTTACTTCTAAATTTGGAGTGACATAATGTAAAAGATTTCATGGAGGGATAAATGCTTTGACATAAATTGGATCATGTTTGACCCGGGAGGTTACAACCAAAATAACCATCGTGTTCTCGCGCGTTATTGCCAAAATATAAATGAAAATTGAAATTTCCCAATACGTTTTATAGAAATGTATTTGCATATTATATATAAAAACGTAATTTGTGCTAAATTTAAATCCTAATCGTTTTGGTGTTTGTTATTATCTCAGATTAAATGGTTTATACCTATAATCGGTTTTGGATTTAATCTAAAGCAGGTACTCACTAAATCATCTATACTCATCTGAATATCATTATATTCTGTTTAATATCCACAGTTTTGACAGTTAGATATCAAATGGACATGGATGGAATGTGTAGGGAGACATTCGCTGCTTGGATAAAGTTCCACTTCTTTTATAACCTGTATCAAATGCCACATTGTTATTCGCTCATGATACTTTGTTAAGATAATCTAAACATATTTTAGCAGATCTCACAGTAAGGTGTGGGTGTAGGTGTAGTTGTATCGATTTAAAGAGGCCCATCCTTCGCCTACATAAAAGCGGCATAACATGACGGCACGCTACCGGACAGACGGATCATACCGAATCAGTGGGGTCATCTATATGAATAAAACAAAAAAAATTATCCTTGCACTACTACAATTCAGAATTAAAAATTATTGTAGATTGATCATTGTAAATACATAATTCTAGTAAAGACAAAAGTTTCCTCTCGCGTTTTATTCATAAAAATAAATCTCTGTCTATTTTGTAAGGAGTGGAAAAATACATAGGTAACATTAGATTAATTATTTAAACCTTACCATCCAACATTATTGGTTAGCATAACATTTAAAATAAGTAGGTAGTAAGATATGCTACTGTGAGGAGTTTCTCACTGACCATCAGATGTCTCAGATTCTAGATTGCCTTCCAGGACCATAAAACAACGACCGGTATAGATTATATCGATTTAGCCCTGAGGCACCTATTCGTATTTAATTCAAGAAATTGCTATCAAAAACGAACCTTGTACATAATGATATAATACGAACTTAAACTAACCCAAGGGCCATATGACATGTTATGACTCAGCAGTCAGCAATGACATCGTTTCTCACTAATTAACTAATCGGATTATTGTTTGTCCCTACATGTATTCAATTCAAAACACAATACAATGCTCTGCAACGATGTCGTGGATTAATGCTACAATAAGTTAAATCTAATTGTTCCAACATAAGTTCTATAAACCATTTAATAGCAGCACAACATAACCTTCAGTAGGTAACTATATATATTCAAATGTTAATTAGATAGAAAAGTTCTGGTCAGATGAAGAGTCCATTGAACGTGAAGTAGTAAATTCTAACCCCAACTTACGGAGAAGCAATAAAATCGCTATCACGGAAACAGAAAAACGATAACAGATGGTGAGCGGGGGAGATCGAGCAATTAGTCATCTTTGTCGCCTATTCGATGACTCAATATTTATTTACATTTTGTCTACTACATTATAATCATTTTTCGATGATGTTTTAATACCTTAATTCCCAAATTGTTTACACTTAACTGTTAAATCAACTATAAATGGATGAAGCATTTTGAACTCGTTAAAATCAGTTGCTTCAGAGTAGGTACGTACTGTATGTAGGTTTGTAAATGCAATCGCGTCTAAGCTTTATTAATGCGAACCAGTAACAACATTATCGTCACGCGTGTTTGTTATTGCAATCGTTTCGACATTATATTTTATAATGGCTTTGTTTCTGCCTTGCGCCTCGAGTCACTGGTACGCTGTTCGCTGGTACCAGTATCCATTGTCGTATTCAAGGAAATACTTGGGCCCATTCAGGCGTACGTTATCTGATTTTATTGTTTTGTGCGATAACTCGGCTCTAACGAGCTCAATGTCAGTTGATATCATAGCCATAGTGTTCGCAAAAACCATTCACGAGCGTGAGGCACTTACTTAGAATGACTAGAGACAAGATTTAAACTGTGTGCAAATCGTTATGTCATCTGCATTTAATTTTATCTTTCTAAGCCTTTTGTATTTCAATGACTAAAACCAAGTTTCATATTAAAAATCAGTTCCTTAGCTGTGAAAGCGTGATACGTAAACAGTTACTTTCGCAGTTATAACTAATGTTATTATGGATTTCACACGGAGTACGGACGCGGTTGTTTGTCTAACGTAAGAAATAGAATTAAATAACTTTTTCCTACTCAGACAGATCTGTCATGGATTATTTCGTTGGAAATACTGAATTCTATAAAACCTAAAAAATAATATCTGTGCCATGATTTAAAGTATGTAATTAGATCGCTAATCTCTATAAAACCACAATCTATAAAATACCCCAAACGACATTCTGCTGTAAACGAAAATAAAACGTGCATTAGTCAATAAAATCAGTAATAAAGAACATCAACAACCGACTTCAGGCAGCGATAGCATCAAGCCGCAATACATTTTCGAACGTAAACAATGCGATTTCCTAATCGGCCCAAAAAATGGTTTCCTTTTATTGCGTTAGAAGGCAATTAGGCGACTTCCTCTTCAAACAATGGAATGTAAAAAGCAGCTGGCGCGCATGACGACTCAATAATCGTGAATGAGTGGGGCGTCACGAGTGAGGAATCCAGTGACAAGTGCTGTGTACTTAAGTACCGTCTGAATTAGCTGAGTAGACCTTCAATGATTCCATAATCTGTACAATTTCAATTTAACACAAATTAGGTTAAATGTGGGTATATATTTTTAGCATCTGCATTTAACTGCAATGCTTAATATCTACCTGTGTACACTCCAGTTACTCTAATTGAAAAAGTTGTAGCACTTCGAGTAAATAGTAGACCGTATATCATGACGCATTTTTATTTGAGTATGGAAAAATTTCATTCATTTATTTCAACGTTATTGCGAACTTCGTATAGATAAGGTTCATTAAATCCGTAAGACATAAAAATAGATTTAATATAATCCTAATAAGAATGAATTGTTTTAAATACAAAAATTATATTATGTACATATATTATATGGGTATTTAGATCGTGTGCAGTGAAGCAATCTTTGTTTTGGCTTATTTTAATTAAGCCAGCCACCAATTGAGCAAGTCTTTAATAAAAAACTTCCAATCTATGATGTCAGTGATATAAAATTTAATTATTATGAGAATTCCGTCTGTGGCATTATTTTGTCGCCTCGTGAATGAAGCAAATTTAATGAATGATAAACTGGTGTCGAAATATTTTCATTCTAACTGTCTGACATAACGTAATTTCGTCAGTGTGTGAGAATTTCCAAAATGACACATAATGTGAAGAAATGATATTTTCATAAGTCGCAATAGTGTATAATACCTACTCTACAATCTTTTAATCTTCTACTGTTGCATAAAATATATGATAACGCAGTCTTGTAAAATAGAATACCATAAACATATTTATTTTCGTCATTATAGATTATTTTTTAAAATTAAATTAATTAATTTACATATTATAATGCTATCAACTCTGTATCATGACAATTGAATTTTCGGATCTTTTTCTTTGCATATCAAAGAGTGACTACTGACTACGTGATCCTAATTCAAACATGCAACGAGTGTAAAAAAAATATCGGAAAAAAAAAACACAAGCAAAGTAATGGGTTGCAAAATGTACGTATGCATATTGGAAAGGGGTAAACCACGCATTAGTCACATTGGAGGCGTGGCGTCGGGTTTCCGTGGTTCTCTTGTGACGTCATCTCTAATGAAAACACAGTCTTAATCAATGTTAGAACCAATACCACAGTATTACCATTATTTCCTACAGTAGTGCGACGAATGTACTTGTGCAGAGAAACGGAGGGGAACTGGCGGGGGTCGGGCGACGCGGGCCGCGTAAAGCAAACACGCTTAGTTTGCTTTACCTAGCGCGAAAGGATGACGCAGTCATATTTTTTGTGTAATAATTTTATTATACATAGGTACTTACATATTCTATTATGGCGCGCACAAACTGTTCCATTTACGGATGTAAATCTACATTGAAATCCCAGAAGGAAACAATATTTCAGAAAGATTGTATTAATTGTATCTGTTGAATTAAAATCAAAGCTACGTATATGTTGTCCTCATTATTTTCTAATCAGATTGTACATCCCAATGCGAATGCATTACTTAGTTAAATGTTATAATATACAATTAAGAACATCCAAAAATAAAGTGTCCACGTAAATAATATTTAGCAGTGCAATATCTGTAATTATATATTTATGAACAAATAATTACATCAGATTTAATAATCGCAATTATTTTGAATGTACATATGAATAAAGATTTCATCATAATATTAATAATCACAATTGTTTTATTTCCCATTTGTTGCAACCCTAGCGTATTTTCGTGTGGCAGCGTAAGTACCTACGCTGGCGGCGGCATCGCGCGACATCAAAGGCGATTCCTTACTGTAGGAAATAATGGTAATACTGTGCCAATACTGTACAATTTTTAAAATACAACGTAAGAGATACAGTCACATAATCCGGAAAGTATTAAACATCCCTGAATAATTAAACTAACCTTTGCTCTTTATCTGCTCTCTTGGTATTTAACGTTAAGGCGTTACCCGGCAATTTCGACTATGTTTAACCTCTATAAAGTCTGGTACAACATAAAGCACAATACCGAAAAAAATATATATAGCCCAGTCATATTAGGGGTTTCACCTCGGAATGAAAGATAATAAGCTGGAAATTGGTAAAAACCTTTGTTTTGGTACCCTAAATATTGTCTCAAAAGTCACAAATGCTATCGTGTCCGCGTCTTAAGATATTGAAGGTCAAAGGTCACAAAAAACGATTTTTCGCGAATATCTCGGTTCCTATTGCTAAAATGATATTTTCACCTATTATGAAAGTTGTAGAGTATAAAATTCTCTACAACTTTTGTCTAAACTTTTTTTTTATACGATCAACCGTTTTTGAAGTAGAGCGCGAAGAGTGCGCAGCGTACAGTCATATATGAGCTAACGCAGGGTCAAGCGTGAGTTACGGTTATCAGTACGTTGTATAAAGTCAATTATTGACAAAAAAATTATAATTATTAAGCAATTATTCAATTATAGTATATTATTAATTCTGGATTATCTATTTTAGTTATATCACTACATAGTATAAAACAAAGTCGCTTTTTCTGTCCCTATTTCCCTATGTCCCTTTGTATGCTTAAATCTTTAAAACTACGCAACGGATTTTGATGCGGTTTTTTTTAATAGATAGAGTGATTCAAGAGGAAGGTTTTAGTATATAATTTATTAGGTTTAAGACAAAGCGGGCGAAGCCGCGGGCGGTAAGCTAGTTTTAAAATAAAACGACATTATATATGTTTCCTTTAAAACGTGTAAATTTTTAAATACTTATATAACTGGAAATACTTGTCCCTACCCTATGATCATTTCTATTTATAGCCGATTTAAAAAAAGAAAAAAAAGTGTTACTAGAGCATTGGAGAAAATTACCAATTTGGATAAACTGGTGGAAGTATTTCAACAAGAAAACTGCCCCGTACAAACTTTATTTTAAAATGGAGTGCGCATCTTTTTGGCATTATAAAATGCTCCAGAATCTGAGGACAACCTTGATTATTTCCGCTACACGCAATTCATCAAATTAACAAAACTAAATAAACCTGTACAATTGTCAACACTTCCACCAACAAGTGTAGCAGCCCGTCAACATATCAATCTCATAATATTATAAATGCGAAAGTAACTCTGTCTGTCTGTCTGTTACTCAATCACGCCTAAACTACTGAACCAATTTACATGAAATTTGGTATGGAGATATTTTGATACCCGAGAAAGGACATAGGCTACTTTTTATTGCGAAATATGTACCACGGGCGAAGCCGGGGCGGCCCGCTAGTGAAAAATAAAGATATATCTAAAATATATTTCCTTACTGTCTTTTTATTTTAAAATATAACTAAAATAGATAATCCAGAATTAATAATATACTATAGTTGAATAATTAAATATAATAATTAAGAATAAGTACAGAAATAATGGGCATTGCTTAATAATTATAATTTTTTTAATTATAACCGTAACTCACGCTTGACCCTGCATTAGCTCATATATGACTGTACGCTGCGCACTCTTCGCGCTCTACCGCAAAAACGGTTGATCGTATAAAAAAAAAGTTTAGACAAAAGTTGTAGAGAATTTTATACTCTCCAACTTTCATATTAGGTGAAAATATCATTTAAGCAATAGGAACCGAGATATTCGCGAAAAATCGTTTTTTGTGACCTTTGACCTTCAATATCTTAAGACGCGGACACGATAGCATTTGTGACTTTTGAGACAATATTTAGGGTAACAAAACAAAGGTTTTTACCAATTTCCAGCTTATTATCTTTCATTCCGAGGTTGACCCCTTTTTTTACCTAATTTCACTGGGCTAATAAAATAGGATGGTCTTTGATCTTTAATTGCTCGCGAGGACTTTTTTCCAAAGTAGATTTCTAGAAAAAAAATGTGCCGTGGTCATCGATTTTTCCGCAAATACTCTATAAACTTCGTAACCTGCTGACTTAGAGCTCTGAAAATTTTATGTTTAATAAATTATCAGTTAGGCCAAGCGCGCACCACGATTTTAATTTTTGCGACACGATTTCAAAATCGCGCTGTAGAAAATCGCAGAGAGTACGGTGCGCGCACAGCGATAATTTAATAGTGATCATTACTCACTTCATCATTGATTTCGTACAAGTTGCTTGTCTTTATTTGCTACTTCGGAGGATAAGAAAAAAAAAAGAAAATTCGTCAATATTGGACTCATCCTTTTACAGCAGATAGAATGGTCAATGGTTTCTTTTATCAGAAATACAATGAACTTCGGATGTATCCCAAAAAATTCTTTGGCTATTATAGAATGAAAATTCCGCCAAAAGGCCGCCCATTGCGCTTATTTATATAACCTTTAATTTTATTATTTTATTATTGTAACCTTTATGTACTTAGTTATGGATATTTTGTTTCTTGCACAATAAAGTGTTAAATAAATAAATTCAAACTTTTGACAGATTACTGAGTTCATGTTTACCAAACAGTACCTACCTATATGATGTTTACTGTTGGACAGACGAAAGTACGAAACACAAGTGAAGTGCCGGCCGGGCCAGAGTGTGCGATTTTATTATCGCAGTGCGCGCGGTACCATACAATTTCATATTCTGCATTTGATTTTCGCGACAATCGCGTCGCGAGCAGTCGCAGCAAAATGTGACAAATCATAATTTTAAAATCGCTGTGATTATTTAATCGCATGTGCGCGCATTGTCATAGTAACTCATACGTTGTATTTCTGCGATAAAATAATCACGCTGCAGAAAGTCGTGGTGCGCGCTAGCTCTTTTACACAACAGTCCCTGACGAGCATTTTTTGTTTCACTGATTGGTATCTTTTTAAATACAAAATGCGAGGAAAAAAGAAGGTGATGCGGGAGAGGTTTGAGATCCGTCAAGTATGGTCAAGGTTATTAGCGCATGTATAAGCCTTAAAGCCCATCATTAATTTATATATACCTCTTCAGTCTACTGGAACATATAAGGCTCTTCTAAGAAACTGAACTCCGAAGTTAAGAAGGCTTTCATAGTATTAATGTTAAAGACCATACTGAAAAAACTGTTAAGCCAGGATATAAGAAAAAAATTAAACGAAGCTGAATATACCGCCGATTTGTTCATTGTTATATTTGCAAAAATATAAGCTCCTCATGAAACAGACGCAAAATATACGTTCGTTTATTAAAGTTGAGAAAAAAATATTGTCTCGTATGAATAAAAAGTAAAACCTTCAAACCCCGCTTTATTGGCTCCCATTATCCCAGATTGGACTGATGGAAGCATCAGTCCAATCTATTGCAATCAGATGACATTGTTATTGATTATAATGTTTCTCGCTAAAGATTTGTTCGCAATTTATTTATCTTCGTATAAGTTAACAATGTAGGTATGAACCTACATTGTTAACTTGGCTCGTTCTCAGAAACCGTCTGTGACACGCAAACAATAAGACAAACCAAGAGATATTGAAGTTTAACGTCAGAGGTTCCATTAAACTTTACCGCTTCGATATTGTACGTACCCTTAAAATAATCTATTTAAGGCAAAATTATTCATTTCACCGGAAAATCTGATTACCGCCTTTGAAATTTCGCTTGATTTTCGCTAAAAAGGTTAGGAACGAAAACTTTACTGGGCAAATGTATAGCAAAAATGTTTCTCTTATTACGAAACTCATTATCACAAATGCTGAGGCTCATCTCACAACTGTATGAAACATAAATAGAACACAAGGGACTAGACTGTTGACCCGACTCAATGTCAGTGATTTAGTTGAAAGCCTGCATTGCTCCGCTCCTGTTAGTCTTAGCGTGATGATATAATATAGCCTATAGCCTTCCTCGATAAATGGGCTATCAAAGAATTTTTCAAATCGGACCAGCAGTTCCCGAGATTAGCGCGTTCAAACAAACAAACAAACAAACTCTTCAGCTTTATAATATTAGTATAGATAAGCCTTGTAGTTCATAGTATGTACAAAATTTGTGTTCTAGTTTGATGCAAACATATTGAAATTATTAAAATCGTGTTCTCTTTCACTAGTTTCTTAATAATTTTCAATAACTGGAATGAAGTTAATTATAACATGACGCTTACCATTCGCATGTGGGCTACACGACCTTGCTTGGTTGCTATATACAAGGCGAAATAAAATTGAATAGGCACTTCCGAAAGTAGCCGAGGTCATACAATCGTAGTGTATGTATGTACTATGTACCTACAATGTACATGTATATCATATGAACACAATATCGAATATCATAACATTACTTTCCAAATGATTACCATTCATTTGAATAGAGATAACTGGAGCATGCGAGATTCGACTCCTTATAGAATATGTATAAAGATCGGTTGATTTAACCCGTTTGATAACGCATAAAATGTATGGACCGTCTCCAAATATGTTTTTCGGGTCAGCTTTGTAGTCTCAGGATTTACAGATTTCCTTTTTTGTGATTATACAGTTGTCTTAACGTAAAATAAAGCTTTCTTTATTTTCAAATTCATATACATTCACTGTTCTCAATAAGAGATCTATAACAGTTTCTATAGAGCGTCACTCACCGGTACTACTCCAACACTTTCATAGATAACTGTTAGATAATTCGAATCATCATCGAAAGTAGTTTTTATACGTAATCTCGCACCCGTTTCTTTCTTGTACTTCTCCAATCAAATTACATCATTAGACGTGCTACAACCATTATCGGATCGGTACATTCGATTTTTAATGAACGATGAATATCGGGTCTCTTCCTATTAAAAATGTGCACAATTACGTTTACGTTTATAAAACGTTACGTTACTATTTAGTATACGTTTTATTAAACGAATAAACATGTTAACATGATTACCAACTAGGATCTATAATTTGTTTTGAG
Organism: Colias eurytheme; assembly: GCA_907164685.1. NCBI lineage: Eukaryota > Metazoa > Arthropoda > Insecta > Lepidoptera > Pieridae > Colias > Colias eurytheme. The sequence continues at coordinate 651 of CAJQZN010043346.1, read as the reverse complement.
TTTCTACATAACATATCTATTGGACTATATTCTATTCTAGAATCTAGGTCATCATCTTAATCATCATCAAGTTTAAACAAAATATATGCAGTACTTTGAGAATGTTTTAGCAGAAATCAGAACACAACAAAAACAAAAACTACTGGGATATAGGTATTATTTACAAAACATTCTTTAATACTCTTCAAATCACAATTTCCTAGAATTTCTACCATCAAATAAATTTATATTACATATTTACATAACATTACTACTTTTCACGATTTCCTAGTATTTCTAGCATCAAACAAATTTGTATTTATCCGTGTAGCGTTCACTTTTATCGATAAAAGGTGGTCCACTATTTGTAGTTCCTGTATTGATACGAGCCGTGCCCTATAAAGTATAAGCGTAGTTCTTGTATAGGTAGGTAGGAGCCGTGGCAACGTCACGTTCACGGCACCATCCCGCAATCCCGGCAGATGTTTTTGTCACGCGCTCGTTAAATCTGAGGCAGGTGCGGAATGCTGCTTATTTTTTGTGATCTTTGCGATTTTCGCTCGACCATCTGCCGAGCACATTTCGCTTAAACCTGGCGCAATGTGGTGCTTTCTGATATGCATCTCACGTCTCTGTTGTTTTTGGCTTTTATGATATGATTAAGTTGATTAA
>CAJQZN010043343.1:763-76011 GCA_907164685.1 Colias eurytheme | reverse complement strand
GTTGGCAATGGAAACCGAATCGTACCGTATACAATTAAAACTGACGCCAGTAGCTACGCTTTGGGTGCAGTTTTGGTGCAGGGGGAGAGTGTAACTGACCACTCCTTTGGATTAGCACCGATTCCAATACACCTGTTGGTGTGTATCATGCCTCGGCTTTAACGAGATATCGTTCTGAAGATGCCGTAGTGCCAGAACTCAACCACAGACGCTAACGTTACAAAGACCAAGGCTTCTAGACCTCGTCAATAAAGCTACATTCCTGTTCCTGTCCTACTCGTCGGGTCGACTTCATGGACAGAGGGGGAGAATCTGTAACACAATGTATGCAAGTTGACCGCACTCACAACTAGATGGCACCAGCTGTCGTATCACGATATTTAGATCTCGCTATCGTTTATCTCACTAAGAATAGTGACCTTCGGCAGCATACAAATATTTGTCGTTCGGTTCGGTTCCGTTCAGGTTAGGGCCTGGATACACGCACGCTATACGCTTTCACCTTTGTTGAGACGTCTTAGTGTCAAGTACCCAGATATTCCCGTTGCTATTACAGTGAACTTCCACCCCTGTTGGGATTCACTTTGATAGCACGGCGCGCACCACAATTATCAATAGTCTGTAACACGTTCACTCAATAAATACTGTAGTATCAACTTGCATTCTCTGTCACTTGTCACCCCTACCCTTATATTACATAAATCTTTAGTAACTAACTATGTACATTTAATATTATCAGTTAGCTCTTATTTCATTTTTTAATTAATTCATTTCATTATTAAAAAATAACTCTACTTCAAATGTATTCCTAATTGTTTGAGAAGGTTTCATTTCATTGGGATCCAGAATCAAGCACTTTTTGTGTAATATTGGTTTTACGTTTACTGCAAAAAGCATTAATCTAAAAATAGTGATTTAGTGTAAGCCATGAATGAATGAATAATTACCTAGTTAATTAATTAATTATTAATGGATGAATTAGGGAATGAAATAATGAGTGAATGAATGAATGGGTGAATGCATGTCGAGTGAATGCATGAGTGAATGAATAATAAATAGGTGGATGACGGATGGAGTTAATAAATAAAAAAAAAATCAAAATTGTTTATTTGGAACAATAAAAACACACATTACAAAAACTTTATGAACGAGGGCACCCATAAAAGCTTAAAAGCTTAAATACACATATACCTAGCGCCGTTTTCGCGCTCTTATGTGGCGTGCTGGTGGCATGCGGCTCGCTGGCCAGCATCCGCGCCGCGCCACTCAGCACCGCGTCGCTCGCTGATGCGCGCCGAGAAAAGCCCTGCGGTGAAATGAAGGGTTTGGGCAACGAAATACGACAACAGAAATATCGAAATAGCATTGTGATTACAGTAAAAGACGCCGCGAAGTTAATGGAAATGCTCTCCACTTGTGAAAAACAAATTTAGAGAATTTTAAGTTTATACAAAAAGTAGATTCTGGCACATTCCCGCCGCTGCGGTAAGCTCGCTTTGTTCGTGCGGTCGTTCAAAATCAACAACAACATACACATAACCACATCACAACATAACCCACATCCCCAGTAAAAACTTAATATGTAGATACTCAATAATTAATATCAACATGAATTCAACTATTTTAAAATTGCCACTAAAAATTCAACTCTACAACTCACAACATAAGGTTCATAGAACTGCCTCAGCGCTTTCGTAAAGTCCCCAATATAGCTGTACGGGTTGCCCAGTATCTTGAGCCCGAGGACCAGCACATAGAACTGCTGCACGAGCTGCAGCCAGTAGTGGCGGGAGGCCGCGTCCAGGAGACAGGGGATGGGGAGGGGGGTGTTGCGGAGCTCGAAGTAGCTCATTCTGTAGTGGTCAAGATAAGGAAAAAGATTTTAAATTTGGGTAAGCGATATAAATTTTGTATTATTTTTTTGTTTAGTTTTTCTAGTCGCGTCCATACTTGCGACAGAATTGCGCTGCCATTACTTAGGCATTTGATACATAATAAGCATAAATTTACAGGCAATAACAATAAATTTTCAATAAGTATCAAAATATGAAATCCGTTATTGGAAATTAGTCACTTAATATAATAGAAGAACAACAAATTGATCGAAAAATGTCAATTTTAAGGTTTTTTTTTGAATAAAAATGTTTTAAGTTTCAGCTTACAAACCTGATCACGACATCCTTCATGTCACACAACGATGAGCCCCATGAATTGAACAAGTACTCCAAAAGGTCACTATTGAACAGTTTCGGGCGGTTTTCCTTTTGCCCACCAAATTTCCTGCTCGGACTCCCAGCATCTTCACCAGAATAACCCCTTGATGATAGACTTAACACTATCTTGATTGGAGACAAGTGCACATATTCGAAAATAACATTCCTCTGAGCGTTCGATTGACTCTTCATAGCAATTACTGGTAAAGGCATATGCACTAAAGCTAAATCAGCTCGCAATCTAACCGCAGGCTTTTCATCTACCTTCCAATGATTCAATATATCGAACACGTGATTAACAAAACCTCTATCTAAATTAACACAATACTCTTGTATCACAATCTTTAAGTTTTTATAAATATCTTGGTTCAAAGATGGCCTATATTGCTTGAGAAGTTCAATTTCTACACTCGGTTTTTCTCGTCTCGACTTCAAATGTGAGGGCAAAGGTGCTGGGTACAGTACACACGGGAACACAGCTTCGTGCAACTGGTTATCTATTTGGAGCCTTTGTAGTTTCAAATGACAGTAAGTGAACGTTTCTGATCTTCGTAATTGAAGCCAAACACCTGGGTTGTACGTCCTACGTAATTCAGAGAAGAATGGCTTGGTCATTTGCATCTTTTCCAGGTCTATGTGGATGTACTCTTTGAGCTGACACTTTTTCATGTCGGCTTGATAGTTATCTTCGATCCAGGCAGTAAGGTCAGTTGCTAACTGTTTCCATTTATTGCTGACGTTGACTTCCCAGCGTGGCAAGGAATCAGATACGCTGATGTATGATAATTCCTTGACTCTGTTGCCGGTTTGGACACAAACGGATAAGCTTATACTAGATAGGGCCATGTAGATTTCGTAGTTGCTCTTCTCTGCATACATGCTCATTTTATATTGATACGCTATTCGTTCGTCTTGTGTTAGCGCGAATACTCTCTGATATCCGTCCATGTATGATATCCAGTAAACTATAACTTTGTCCTTTCTCATTTTCTTGGTTTTGCGAGCAGTTTCTGGTTGCTCAGAAACGTCTGAGTCATCACTGCTGGATGACATTGGTTCTGGGGATTTTGGAGTAAGTCTCTTTAACGTTGACGATAGTTTGGACGTCACACTGTTCGTCACTACGAGTGTGGATTGTTTTACTGAATGGAAGCTTACTTTTTCTTGACCGTATCTGTAAAGAAACCAGAAACATTTTTTTTTTTTGGTTTGGAATAGAATAAATAAATAAGATTGAGAGTAATTATAATTTCGAATAAACATGAAACCGGTTAATTAACAAATCGGCCTTTTCAAATGTAACATTGTAGAGCTATATTATTTCTTATTAGATCATTAAAAAAACGTTACTTACCCGTCTTGAGAGAAATTCGCTGGGAAACCTTTACCCTTATTATTATAGATATTCCAAAGGAGATTCCTCTCTTTTAATGGATCATCCCAAGTGTACAGCATTGATTGGTACGGACTTAGTAGAGCCACTTGACCTGAATCCGCCTAGAAATTGAAAAAAATATAAAAAAAATCTATAGAAAACGCATAAGCATCCTAGCTAGACAAAGCTTTAATTTGCTCTTAAATTATTCGATATTAATCATTTACAGAAGGAGTTAATCGAGCAAAATAAAATATATTATTAATTTTTAGTTGAGTCTGCGGGTCTTGAAACAAATGTTATTACATATTTTTTACACAAGCTGTCTACAAGCTCCCTACGATACAAGCTGTCTTAGTGTAGGCCTGCAGTTCATATCTTAATCAACAGGTTCTATTATAATATCCTTGTATAATTTTTTTTAGGCTTAATTAGTTAAGATAATGATTATGTGTTTAATTGTATTTATGATGAATGATTTGGTTTGATTACGTACCTGATGTAACTTCAAGAAGAGATCTTCGCACAAATTGTCGATACGCACAGGTGCATCGCCCGCGCGGTAGTTCTTGAAGGTAATGGTGTAGGGCCGGTCTGTACCACCCGTCACTTCTACGCATATTGCTGACTGGAATGGAAATAATTAGGTCATATTATACACTAATAATTTTAAATTTTTAAAAATTAGAAGAAATTTATGAGAAGAAATTCGAACCCGTGTCTTTCGGCAATTCCGGGTCGAATCTCGCCTCGTGATCGAAATTTTTCTTATCTTTAAAAATTTGTATTTATACACTTGAATGATATAAATCTAAAATATCAAATTCACTTATCATGTTCCTTAGGTATATATGCAATTAATGAAGTTTAGGACATTGCTTAGAGCATTAAATCAACGTACATTGGTATGCACTTTATTCAACAAATTTGACTAAGTTTAGTAAAGTGTATTAAATATTAATAAGTAAATGATGTTTATAAGATTTTAATTGCTGAATAGACGTAATAAATATAAAACTGAAAAATACATGAAATACCAACGAAAACTTAGAAGAAACATGTAGGTATGTTTATAAAATTAACCTATTTTAATGATAAATAGTAGAAATTCAATAAGTAGGTACCTACTATTCAAAAAATCGCAGGATAATAAACAAGAACGTAAAAGGATGCGGGTTCGAGTCCCACTTCGTGATCGAATTTTTTCTATTCTTTATAAATTTATATTTATAGCAAAGACATATTTATGACTAGCTTTCCGCCCGCGGTGTCGCCCGCCTTTTCAAAGAAAAACCCACGAGATTTCCGGAATAAAACCTATCCTATGTGTTAATCCAAGTTACCCTCTCTGTGTGCTATATTTCATTGTAATCGGTTCAGTAGTATTTGCGTGAAAGAGTAATAAAACAAAACATAATATTAGTAGGAAGGATAAGGAAATAAAACAAAAAAAATGAATAGCTTAACTTTTATTATGTAGGTCAAATTCAATTTTATGTAGGCATTCACATAATAATTCACAGGGTCACAAATTCTTATAAACACGTCATTTACGAAAGTCGATTATTCAACACATTTACATCACTGGATGTCACGGGCTCGTGTTTACTCGTACGCTAACTTAATTTACAACTTTCATTCAGGCACGTATAAGGTGCCGGAAGCTTTCACCGCCTCTCAGTTTTCAGGCGATTCGCGTCAAAAAATGTTGTTCAAACTCATTTTAGTGTTATGTGTGATACAAACGTGTCTCTCCCGTTGTGATGAGTGCAATAACGATTATACGCGAATAAAACGAGCGAAGTATTACTCCAACCCGCCACCCCGATTCTATAGAAAACCGCCCATGAGCTATCCCATCAGAGGACCTTTTTCATACACGCCTCCACCAGGATATATGGATGATGGTGATAAAAATTCTGGACCTCCCGCACCTTACAAGGTCAGTAAACCCAAAGAAGGCTTGGGGGATGAAGACTTCCAAAACCTCATTAAATATTTATCAAAACAAGATTTAGATAGAATTGTTGAACTTGCTGGCGAAAAACTTAGACATACGGAAAGATTTCCATCACCGAACGAACAAAAAAATATGTTTAAAAATAGTGAACTAGATTTTGATCCAAGTAAATTAATACCGTTTACAAATGACGATCAAAAACCCAGTAATATAGAATATAGTAATCCACCAAATTACGTTCAAATAAGAGCCGGAAGTAGTCCGGACAATAATCAAGTGAATCCATATTTGGAACCTGAAGAAAGTCAACAGATTTCTTATTTGAACGGTCACATTCAGAAAGAACTAAATAAAGTTGAATACCAACAAGTTGCACAAAAGGGACGGGATGATGTTATTTTCACTGATAGTGAAAGCATGAAAGAGGAGCAATTACCTAGACCACAGAATTTAAGAGAGGAAATTGATTACGAAGCATCATATACGAATAATGTGCCTTCAATTGTACAGGCACAGTCATATAAATTAGAAAATTTTGCCGACTTACCGTTAATGAATTATGATCATTCTAAATTAGAAACGGTTAATTCGTATAGTGTTCCTCATTATACGGTAAGTGTTGATATCGTGAAAGGGTTGAAATAACCTCTATGCACTGAAATGTCTTTTAAATAGGTATACTTTTTGCAATCGGCTGAAAATAAACCCGATTTTGTTTATGTTAATTATATTCGCTAAAATTACTATTGTAATAAGATAGCTTAATGATAACCAATCAACTCTTTAATGTAAGTATTAAGCAATCGTCTTTTATTTCGTTGAAACATTTAGTTTCGAGATTGTTAAAACTATTACACTACATTATTATCGATACATGTAGTAAAATCGTTTGATATAAATTTATTAAAAATGTTGTAGGATTCAACATTGATATTATAAGATGTCAAATTAGATATTACAATATGCTGTCCTATCCTAATTTAAATAATAAACCCGATTTTATTTCGATCGTTACCGTAACTATACATAAATATTATTTTAAATGATAACCAATCAACCATCCATTACAGGTAACATCATCAAGAAATCAGGAATCGCTTGCAGTTCCACCACCATCCTTCCACGTCAACACGAACGTGCAAACCAATCAAGTAGCCCAACAAAGCGACGCTCATCTCAAAGCTATCAAGATCTGGACCCACAAGTCCACTGGAACAGCGTATACTTTGCACGATGATGGTACACTGTCTTTAGAAAGACCATTGCCGAAACGTCAATTTTAATTTAGTGAAAATGTATTTATTTTATTTTTAAGTGTATTTTACGAGAGCTTTAAGTAATTTAGATGAAAATATTTAATACGTTGCGTTTGTAGAAGAGTGTTTAGTTGATATTCTAAAATAAACTATCTTTAAGATTTTTTGAAATTATTTATTGAACTTGCAATTGAAATACGCCAGATAGAAACCTTTTAAAAATTTTCATTGTACTCAAAAATATTATTTTTTTACATGAGAAAGACCCTAATGAACTCACCTCCTTGTGAAATGATCTTCCACGATCAGAAAGTGCTGCGTCATGATCATCTAATTCACAAAATAAAACACCCTGTACACTATCTACACACTCACCCCCTTATCCATCCTCAATACTGTAAAGTGGTTCTCGGCTATCGGAAAGTGTTGTGACACGAGCATCGAATCCCGGTACTTGCAGTGCATCGCCAGCGAGTCTGTCTGCGGCCAGAAGGGAACACACTGCTGCGGCGCGAGGTCCATCCAGAGGTCCGCCGCTTCGTTCTCCTCCATGTAGCGGAGGTGCTTCTTAGTGTCGTTGTACACGATGAAGTATGGGAGGAGGGTCACGATTTTTGTAAGTTGTGGAGACAGTTCGGATAGGGTGACCTGTATTGAATAACATTTATTCAGTTAGTAAGTACCTAAACAAAAACTCTTCAATTTTAACATAATCTTAAAACAAAAAAAATATTTCGCATTAGTTATATAATAGAAATACAGATGTAAGTGATACGTCCTAACGAATTATTAACAAAGTAAATAAGTATAAATATTTGATTTAAACAGGAAAGAAAAATAGCACACAATAAATATAAACGTAAAATAATACAAAGCAATGTATAGACAAAGAAAAGACAGACATACCACACAAGCTACAAACGAATCATTAGCCCAGTAAAACGCATCATTAATACAATAAACCTGCAACAATATCCGATAGTTGATCTTCCTCTCAGTATGCGCACACACCAACAACCCCGGTGCTGCAGCAGCAAGCGGAGCAGCCCGGGACCAGCCCGACTGGTGAGCCCTCACCCGTACCCGCTCTCCCCGCGCAACCCCCATCACCCCCGATCCCGCGACCCCCAACACCCCCGCGCGACGACCCCCGCCCGTCCATAGTAGCGGCTCCTCGCTGGCTTCGTAGCACACGTCTGATCTGCCCTGTATCAGCGATACAAACAAATATTTATAGTTTTTTCTGGGCAAAATATTTAGTTAATTGTGGTTTTTCCTAACTTGATCAACACACGTTTAATATAACAACTCTTTTAAAAATAGATAAGTAAGTTTACGTTGTTAATTCTTAAAATTATTAACACCATAAACAGATCATGTCCAATATTTAAATTTAATTACATTTAAGTTTGTCAGCTAGATCATGAACCAGAAAAAACAATTATAATCAACGGCCCCAAATGAGATCCCTGTGGAAATCCTGCTGGAATTGTTTTTCCCTAGAAATTTTCCGGCACATCGTTGCACAAGTTAATTATGGATATAATATTGATATCGAGTCGTTATCTTTATCGATGGTGCGCTTAGGGCATATTATCTTCTTACTAGTTAGTCACTTCAGATATTTTCACAAAAAAATAATAGTTCAATGAATCAAACGCCTTGCTGAAATCTGTTCATATACTAGCTTGAATAAGTTTGATATGCTAGTTAGATATGCGAGATATTTTATTAAAATTACAATTTTAATTAGGAAAATGTTTCATATTCTATTTTCTTTTCATTTTCACAAAAAAATTAACAAGAGATTACAATCATCTCATAAACCTGATTACATTATAACATTACCTTGATCTGCAACGGCAGCGCGGTCTTGTTAACGAGCCAGTAGGGCGCGTAGAGCAGCAGGCGCGCGGTGGGCCCGCGCTCCAGCCGCGCGCGCACCACCAGCCGCTTGTTGCCGCCCTCCGTCTCGCATTCCGTACGCATGCTCACTGTTTTCTCGCTCATTTCTGTAACCACAGACTACTTATATTATGAGCTCTACATAATACATTGCTATCATGAATAAAACCCGCAGAATATTTATTAACCTTCAAATTCAAATTCAAATTCAAATTTCTTTATTTGCAGAATGTAGATTTACAAAGATGTTAGGTAGGTACATATTACATAGACTCTTAAACATTCTGGCTCTTAATTGAGCATGCAAATATATTATAAATTACAATAAACAATTTTATATTACACAACACTAGATCCCATTAACATTATATATGTATATTAAAATTATAGCAGCTATTATAAACTTCTAGAATCTAAATAGAATAAAACTGGACCGTCTATTTGTAATCAAACTTAATTCAAATTATTTCGTTACACACGAGTTACGGACATACATAACGCTAACACTAGCAATCGACATGCCATTTTGATCGACATTTAACTGTAACTCGAGTTAAATGGAATGCACAAACCTTTAATTAATAATTATAATTAAATCTGCAACTTTTAAACATTATAATTTAAAAAAAATTCTCACCTGGCGAATACGTGAACCGTCCAGTCCACGGCAACCCCAAGTAGTGCACATCTAGCGTGAACTTGATCTGTTTCCCCGGGGGCAGTGTGTACAAGTGCGCTCTTTCTCCCGCCTCGAGCCTCACACTGAGTTCCTTCCCGGGGACACCGAGCCCGGATATCAGTTCCGGGGGAGAGTGTAGCGTGGCGTGCGCTTGGAGCGCGTGCGGGATGCGGTTGTGGATAGCTAGTGGCGCCAGTACGCGGACTAGCAGGTTGGGTATGGAACGGGATATTGCGTTCGATTGGCAACCTGAAATAGTTAATCACTTTAAACATAACAGAATCTGAAAATAAAACTGCTACGATACTATGAACATAAGAATTTTGTGAAAATTGACAGAAACGGGCCTATGATGAGCATTGAAAACGAATTGATGACCACTTTACTGTACTAAAAAAGGAGATGTAAATATTTAGTATTTCATCAATGAAATAATTTTGAAAGCAATTCAGAATATAAGAAAATAAAGTATAACTATGATTTTTTCATTCGCTTTCACTATTTCACCTATAAAGAAACACACCTTCAACAGGTAATATTCGCATAGCGAACACACTCGGATCGCTATCTTCTAGAGCGGGACACACGATGTCTCTCGGTGTCTCCAGATCTCCTACTAGATCCATCCACCATATACCTTGAATACTTGCTTTATAGCCCCTGTACATCAAAATTATATTATTTTATGTTCCAAATACGAAGTCAGAGTAAGAATGTTTGAAATTTACAGCACTGATTATAGCGCAGCTTGAGTTCACATACGTTTACATAACAATAATATGTGTATCTTTTGTTGGTAATTGTTTAATAAATTCTAACAAAAGATCCAGATAATATTTTATAAAGCTTATATAAACACACAATATTTGATAAATTAAAAAAATAATGGATAAATTCGATCTCGTGTTTAAACCCACGTATAATCGAAGGCTGAAAATCTTTGTTTGCTATAAAACTAAATATCAAATTCACACTATATTTTTTAAAATTTATTATTACATGATACTCACTCAAAATTAGTAGGCAGCAGGTAGAGCCTACAATGGTAGGCAATGTAGAGCGGTACATTATACGTATCGTGTGGCGCCAGAACGGCCAAACGCAGCAACCCACAGAAGGGGTTACGAACCGACCCCACACAAGTGACCCCCGCAACCCCATCAACTTCAACCCCTGTGACCCCTGCACCCGCTGCTTCTAATTCTGATTGGCGGTAGAGCAGCTCTACAGCGTATGAAGTTTCATTGCGTACCTGATACAATTGAAAATACATTTGATACACCAATTAAATGGTCGGATAAGTGGAAAAGTTAGAATTATTCGAATAAATTTTAAATTTGAACGCAATTGTCTATCGCTTGAAATGAGTTATAATCAAAGTAGTGCATATTTTTAATTTATATTTATGGATAGTGCAAATAATACTCTCAACCGATGTGTTAAAATATAATTCCAATAGCGTATACAAAATATACATAACTAATACAAACCTGCAATGGTGATCTGACAACAATTTTCTTCGCATTATACTTAGCGGTTCTCTCTACGGCCACATAGTACCGTGTTCCATTCTTACTCGGATTTAATACGTGTAGTTTGGATACAGCACGTTGGGGACAGTGGATCTGAAATTAAGTTATTAAGTTTTCATGGGGTTACATAGGGACATCATAATATTGCTGTGTGACGTATTATGTTGCGTGTGACGTGTAGTGTCGTGTGTGATTTCTGGTGATGTGTGTCATGTGTCATGTTATGAGTGATGTTGTGTGTCTTGTGCTACGTGTTAGTGTCATATTATGTGTAATGTGTGATTTCGAATGTGTTAAGATTTCAAGATTTCATGTTTCATGTGATATGTTACGTCATATTTGATGGCACATAATATATTTTTTCGTCTATGCCCAAAATCAAATTTCACTTGATAATAGCAGTAAACATAAAAACTCACGGTGAGCGGATCGAATCCCTGCAACCGTATGTACAGCGTGTGCGCGGTGAGGCGCCGCTGTAGTGCGGCGGGCGAGCGCGGCGCGCCGGGGGACCCGCGCTGTGTGCCGCACTGAGCGTTGGACCCGAACCCACCCTCGAAACTGGACATATAATATGGTATTCATATAGTTATCCACTTGTTATCATTGAATGATAGGAATGGTGAAAGGAGGATGGGGAGAGTGATAGGTAATCAGGGAGAAAGTAAAAAAGATATGTGCTGTCTGTCTCATAAATTTGAATTTATGAGACAAATTTGAATTTGGACGCGATGATTACAATGCTACTTATGTGATGATGACACTTAAGAATAATTCAAAGAAAGGAAGGAAAAGAAGAAAAACAATTTACAAAACTATTTCTTACCAGTCCCATTCATCACTAATATCAGTCATCTCTTGTTTGGTTTCCTTTTCTATTTCATCCAGCAAGTCAGCACCAGATGTATCGCAACCTTACATAATTAATAAAAAAAAAATCAAATCATCCAGGTATACTTAAATTATTTCTAATTCACTGTATTATCTAAAATTGAAATTTCATGCCTATAATTAACATCTCTCTTACTTTAACTTTGAAAAAATATTTTTGCCTTTCAATGGTTATCAGGTAATCCTACTCATCAATCTATCAAACTCACCAGGAGTACTAGGTCTGCTAGTATCTATATCATAATCAGCGGTGGCTATGACGCGGTCGTTGCCAGGCAAGTCTGTTTCGTTGCGCGCACGCAGTTGTACTGTTGAACCAGGCCCTGTATAGAATAACTGCATAAGAAGGGGGTTTTGTCATCGATACTAATAAAATGGTCCTTTCTTCTTTTTACAATCATGGCTAATGTAAATATTATTGAGTATGGATGGACTTTCGAGGACACCAAAATTCTAATCAAATATTGCTGAAAGTTAGATTAGAAATAAATTTGGTTCTAAATTGCTATATGCAACTTTTGACACAAAAACTTTAAAATTGGAAGCAAGCAACCTATATCGTTTATGATTATGACTGCGTCGTGATCATACGATTCTCCTATCCATAACTGTTGCAATTTGAAGCATGACAGCAACCTATTCATACTAACCAATATCATTAATTAGCTGCAGCCCATTCTCTGCGGTCACAATGGCCGTGACCACAGCGTTTCTATCCGTAACCGCGTCCGCGAGTGCCCGCAGCGCACGCGCAGATGCCGGGCCCAGAGTGAAAGATAGTAACGAACGAGATTCGAGAACCACGTAGGTGCATAGACGGTTGTCTTCAGGTGTTGATTCTACGCTGTCTTCTCTTTCTGGCTCCTAGAAAAAATATGTTAGATGACTGGTTCATTAATTCGATAAATTTTATCGTTTAATCTGTGGCATGAACGATTAAAAACCGTATTTTACATAAGAAGTTTTCACTACTTCAATTTTAATCTCAAACAAATTATGCCTAAATTGCCTGTTACGTTTAATGCCAAATTATTAATGAAAATATAATTTACTTGTAAAGTAACCGATTTCTCTTCTTTTTTATCATCAGCATCAGCGAATGTTTCCGGTGTCTCCTCCTCCTCCACTTCTTGTTTATCACTCTGTTCAGGCGCTGATGAATCTTCATCGTTGCTCATTTCATCGGCACTTGATTCACTACTGCAATTTCATTCATCAAAATAAAATTGTATGCTTATGAATTTACCGCCGTTTATTTAAAATACACAAATATTATACGTTTCATAATAACTAATTATTTCACTTTTCACACACAACAATTACAGAAGTATTGAATAAATGGTTCTCTTAAAAATATGTAATTACTTACTCTATAAACAAATGACCCATAGCATACGACATTTTGTCTCTCTTTTCAACATCACTATCAGAATTTGAGTCATCTGCATCGAGTGCTCTCAAGAATGACATACTAGTTGTCTCAAAATCCATATTATATTTTCTCTCTTTTTCATTAGGATTTCTCAAGAAAGTCATTTCATTATCAGTATCAGCTTCATCAGCTGATGTTTCAGATTCGAATTCTTTACGCTTTTTCGTTTTCTTTGTTTCAGGAACGTGATCGGACATAGACTCTTCTTGTTCGTTTGTAGATAGACGTGCCGACATTGGATAAGATTTTGCCTGCAAGTTGAAAATAATGGTATAGTCACCAAACTCGTAGATATTGAATTGTTTTTGATCTATAACAGCTGATAGTACAAAGTGGGCGAATGTCATTCAACATGCGAAAGGTTGGTTAAAAAATCTTGCAACTTTTTGAATATTTTACACATAAATTAAGAATTTGTTACGATCTGACTATCTAGATTACTTTATTTCCTTTTCTAAATATGTAATTCTAAATAAATCTAAATAATTCACAATTTTACCCTCTACAAAATTTCCCGACCTGATTAATAAGAAATATATTTCCTGAAATCACAAATGTTTTTATAAACCCATAAATAATGACAGTTACATCAAAATTCAACTTTAAAACAATCTTACCACTATCTTACTGAAACTTGAACCCCTAAAGCCCTCAGTCCCACATTACCTGAAACACAGTAGCACTAATCTCGAACGGCACTTGTCTGTTCCCATCGAGCACGGGCTCGAGCAGCGGCTCCCACACGTCGAGCCGCTCGTTGTACGCGCTCGCCGCGAGCCGTGCCGAGCCCCGCCCGCGCGCCCCGCCCGACCAGTCGTACAGAGTTAGCTCTGTGCTTAGCTGTTAAAGATGATGTTTTACGTGTTAATCCAATTTTAATATTTAGAAATTAAAGATTTTTAACGCAATATAATATGTATTAAATTATTTTTCCCGCGCTTCGCACACTTTGCAGCGAGCGTTAAAAATCTTTAATTTATAAAAGTATGTAGAAAATACTAAATTCTAATATATAAAATTCTCGTGTCACTGTGTTTGTCCGCGATGAATTCCTAAACGACTGACTGAATGGATTTTTAATTTGATTTGCACCCCGTGTGCAATTTCATCAAACTTGAAATATAGGATAGTTACATCACAAACACAAAATTATTTTATCGCAAATTATTTGTCTATTATTGGACGGTCACGATTATCTGTTTCGAACGATTCTTACATATGGCGACATCTGCTAACTGGATTGAGTAGGTATTCGATGTATGGCGTATTTTTAAAATACAAACATTTCAGAAAACTTAATAATAGAACTCTTCATAGTGAAATAAAAAATTTACGTTTCTTCGGGAAACAATACACGTTGTTAAGTTGGTCTCACCTTTACCAACAGCACTGGTATCCTTACAGTCTGTTCAATTTCAAACATAACTCGTATAATGGGCACGATCACATTCAAGGTCTCGGTCGGTTTTCCTGGCGAAAACTTCGGCTGGTATGTATCCTCATGATGGAATGGTAAGTATGGAGCCACCTTCTTTGGTGCCCAGAGATCCTCATCATGCTTCTCTGATTGTGGGTTGTAAGTGGAAAAGTTGAACATCTCTTTCTCGTCTGGTATAGCCAGTTCGGTTGTTACTTCTTCTATTATGTCTGTAAGTACACTTCGGATATTAGTTTAATAAATAGGAAAAAGTGTGTCCTAAGTATATGCGTATACACATAATATAACACTACAACCAGATTCAGGTATTTAAAGAAAACTCAGCACAATAAGTAGCACAATAAATTGCCAAAGCTATTTGAAAGGACACCTTTTCAAGATGATATACTCGTAGATGAACAATAATTATTTTAAGGAAAAAATTACAATAATTCATCGATAAATGATAATGATGAGTACTCACCCATTACTGTATGAATCGTAGTCGCTGCAATGTGCATATCGATTTCCGACACCGACAATTTAACTTTGACGCCTTCCTCGATACTCTTAAAACTCTTGGAGAATTCCACATCACAAGGTTTCAGCACTAATTGTGGTGGAAGATTCTTTAACTTGGACTGTAGTTTAGACATCACTTGAAGACCAGCGAGAGATATGACGAGGTTCTCTGTATTTGAATGGAAAGAGTAATCTACGAGAAGTTCTGTGCGCAAGAGCAAGGCATGACCCTCTGTTTTGTTGAGGTCTGTGAAGAACATAATCTCGGGCTGTCTGCATTGGATGGATATTGACAAACTTGGCACTTCCTCTGATACTGATGTTGCTGTTGAAAATTAACATTTGTGATTTTTTTTTTCAATTCACCAAACTTTAAAAAATAAAGAAAAATTTGTCATAATTTACGTTGCACATAATATCCTACTAAAACAATACAATAAAAATAACTGGAATCAAATTTTTATTTTTTATTTATTCGATCCGGCTCGAAGGAGCAAAATAAAAATTAACAAGAAAAAGTTAAATCAACTTATTATATTCCTTAGGTAAACTTACCGGCAGAAAAGTATCCACTAGTAGAATCACTAGAGCTGGGGAACCGGGCAGCGCGGTTGTTGTTACTGCGGTGCGGCGCGTCGCCCACGTAGCCGTGGTTCACTACACCACCGTCCATGGTCTTATCACCTGGATATAGCAGACTTAATTTTTATTATTATGTTCAGACATGTGGCAAGTAGCCCGGCAAGCAGCCCGTGCGCTTACGGTACAAACAAACAAACACGGGCATGTACAAAGAATATGTTTAAGTACATGCTTGTGCTCGTTGAATGTCACTTTGAACGCAAGCGTCTCAAACCCACAATTTTGCATTAAAATACCAGAATCGTTACTGCCTTACTATCCAGGTTGTCCGGTGAAATATACTTCGAACTGAAAGAGGTTACTGGGCTCTCGATTCCAGTTGAAATTATATAATAAAAGTAGGTAGGATTGTAGGTTTTTTGTCCCAATTTCCCTAAACAAATTAAAACAATACGTGAAAACACAATCGTCTGCTTTATTTGTTTGTGTGTGTCTGTGTTTACGCTCACCGGGCAGCGCGCTGAGCAGCGTCCGTGCGAGGTGTATGAGGAAGGGCGGCGCGAGGTTGAGGCGCGTGCGCTCGAGCCGCACGTCCGCGCTTGCTGCCCGAGCAGAACGGCGCAGTGCCAGCTCGAGCAGTGCGGGCCGCACTACTGCGATACCGCCTGCTGAACGCGACCCACCGCCTTGCGACTGGAATATCCTACATACACAAACACACGTACAGATACTATCTGTGATACATCAGCCCCTACGAACTTAGATAAGATTTGCCGGTTGCGTAACGTCTTAAGTCCTGTATCTGACATCGCTGAACTACGTTACGACCGACCTACATTGAAATATTGATTGTAAAGTTATAATATAACCAAATTATAGTCACTAACGCACAAAACGTTCCCCTAATGCCTCCTCCTTGACAGATTTGTAATTCATTGATTTGCATTTGATTGCGTTGATCACCAAGACGTATTTCTATATAAAAATTATCATTATGGCCATTTGCTTAGAAAGTATTTAAGATCGTAAAAAGTGAGCAGTAAGAATTGATTTGAATTTAAATAAAACTAATGTAGAAATAGTAAAATATTTACGCAAAAATAAATCATGTGGAGTGCCACAAGGAACTGCCTTGGAGCCTCTTTTGTTTCTTTTATATGTATCTGTTGTCACAAATTAAACTCGAAAAATAATTACATATTTTTAAAGTAGCTATATTTTATTTTTATATACACACACCTTCTTATAACAATAGTGGTATCAGGACGAATATCTTCAATAAGCAGACTCTGTAAGCTGGCCTTCATTTCCATACTGTTGTCGGAGAAATAATCAAACACTACTGTCATTTCGCCGGTAGTTAGTTTTGCGAGTCCATGGTTCAAATCCCGGACAGGTGAGCTTAAGACTTCATCAAGATCTGAGAATAATTTCAATTCTACGCCTTCCAGAGTGAACCTGCAAAATTATGGTGTTAAATGAATCCTGGAAGTATTAGATTTTGGAGTACATTTTCATTTCTTTTAATGTACCTTATAACAGATTCCTTTCTTATAGGTTCTCCTTGTGCAAAGAAGGCTTGGAGTTTCTTTACCTGGACATCAGATGGAGCTAGCTCTACTGGAGAGCTTGGTACAATAGCACCTGCAAATTTATAAGCATTTTTATCATTTTCCATAACTCAACGCAGCTTTATAAAATTCCCAAATTTAATTTTATTGTGTTCAGCGTTTATTTATTTTTTCTGTCATTAGTTATTCATATAAGTAAATATACATTTGAAGTTATCTTCAAATAGATGTTATTCTCCCGAATTCTTAAATTTATTACTCACCAATATAATTCCCCTCGCTCAAGTTATCAGTCCAAACCGCGAACAAAGTGGCCAAGTCCTTTTGGCCAATATTTATGTTTACGGTGTCCATCACAATATCTGCTTCGCAAAGCAATAAGTCTCTATATGCGGCTATAGTCGCCACTTGAGCGTATCCTATTGTACGTTTCAAATCACATCGAACGGATATCGATTCTAATATTGGCTCCTGTAAATAATGACCAGAAATGCATTGGCATTTAGTACTTGTGGATGATGGATTTTAATATAGCACAAGAAAATGCAGTGGCAAGATGAATTTTTTTTAATTCAGAAAGCCTATAACTACATTCTAAATAGTTAAAAATTAACTACGTTCTATATTAATTGATATTAGCAGATGAAGATTGGAAGAAAATTAATCATTTGTTCACCGTAAAAATTTTTTCGTTTTTTTAGTTTCACGACTTTCAGAAAATAGTAAAGCATAAATATACAAGAAACAATATTATATTTTCTGCATGAAAACCATTCATCAAAGTCGTATATACCTGAACTTCAAGAGTCCCAGCTAATGTCATAACAGCTCTCGACAAAGTAATATTATCAAGTTTAAACAATACATTGTCGATAACTGGACTCTGTATGGGACTGTTCGCCTCTTGACTTATGTTGACTGTCTTGAAGAAGTTCTCTATCATCAGGTCACCTGTAAAAATGCATATTTTTTGCAAATAAACAAATTGATAATTATTATTTAAGATTTGTTTTAATTACAATAACAATAGTCTAGCGATTCAGAAATTATAACTTACATACCTAAATTGAATACCAATAGATTTGGAGACGACGGTTTTTGAGGTAGAAGCAAGACCGGCGCATGAATCTGTAAAAATATAATAACACTATAAAATATTAGAAATCGCAATACTTGTATGTGTTTTTCTTTCTAAATAACCGAATAGATTTAAAAAACAGCTGTCATTAGAAATCTCTCTTATGCTGGTCAAATTGCAGTTCTTGATTTGAATGACCCACTCGAATAATTTTTTGGCATTTTTTACATGACTTTGATTCACTCGCAAATCGTACACTGAAAAACAACCATTTTTGACCCAAATAACTAAATCTCACCTCTATAGCAAGACTGACTCTCAACGCGGATGTTCGCAGCTCCGCAGCTTGTTCTTGCGCTGCTCTCTCAGCCGCTACAGCCGCTTCTGTTGCTGCTGAACTTGGAACTAGAAGTTCCAAGAATTGCTGAAAAAATCGCTACGAATTTAAAATACCTACTCTTGTTTTATTCAATTTTAAGTCGTACGTAAGCTTTCGCACTACTTTTCATTAGCTCTTTTAGCGCGAAACTCTTTTCGTTACCACACCGTTCTGTTATTGATAAGAGATAAAATGTTTTTCAATTAATATTCTGTGTATTTTCTTACTTATTTTTGTCTGTGTACTTCTAAATACTTGTTCAATTCGTCATGTAACATTTTTATAATATTTTTGAAGTGAAAACTTCTTTAGCGGCGTTGAGCACTTTTTCTGTAATGGGTATAAAATCTTAAACTCGCGTTAGGACACGTGACCTGATCGAAAAAGCGTAAGACGGATGGATATCAAACATGCTCAACGTTAATAATCAAGTTTTCACTTCTGCCGGCACTCCCGGAGTGCAACCCGTCTTTTTTTTGTTTGTCCTCACCTGCAGGTTATACAGCAGCGAGCAGAACAGCACGACGTGCAGGCGGCCCACGTGCACGCGCAGGTCGGCGCGCGGCCGCGACCGCACCCCGCCCGCGGACCGCACGTACTTTAGTTCTAGCACTTTGTCCTCGTCCGGCCAGATTAGCTGCAATATTAAACTTGTGACGATGACCTTTATTTAATACTAGCTGTTCCCCGCGGTTTCACCCGCATTGCTCCGGTCCTGTTAGTCTTAGCGTGATGATATATAGCCTATAAGCCTTCCTCGATAAATGGGCTATCTACCACCGAAAGAATTTTTCAAATCGGACCAGTAGTTCCCGAGATTAGCGCGTTCAAACAAACAAACAAACAAACAATCAAACAAACTCTTCAGCTTTATAATATTAGTATAGATATTGAAAAACCTCTGCTAAATTTATAGACCATTAAATGTAACTGAATATATAAAATGTTCAACGATATGTGACATCCGCCAATCCGCACTTGGCCAGCGTCTCCATGACGATATATGACGATAATGACCTGTACCCTTAAAGGAGGCCTGTGTCCCAGCAGTGTGAACAAATATGGGCTGATGATGATGATGATGATGAAAAATGTATCTGATAGCATGTATTTTCCGTGAATTGAAGCTAAGGTAGCGATAACGAGATTATTTTCAGCTTGATGTTGCATCCTTTAAAATTTTGAACATAGTACTTTTAAAGCTAGTGTTACACAGATTACACCATGCATAGCTTGTTTCTAGAACCTGTTCGAAACTTACCTTTGGGTACAAAGTAGCATCAGAAAGATCGTCCAACTGCAATGAACCCAGGAACAATCTGAACACCAGTCGATCATCAGCTCGGAACACGCAGTCACTGTCTAGTGACCGCGCCCGCCACTCCACTGCGCCATCTGCTTGCCAGGCTCGGATTGATACTGATGATATCCTGGTGAAAATGGAAGAAAAATATATTTGAAGTGAAAACTTCTTTAGCGGCGTTGGGTATAAAATCTTAAACTCGCGTCAAGACACGTGACCTGATCGAAAAAGCGTAAGACGGATGGATATCAAACATGCTCAACGTTAATAATCAAGTTTTCACTTCTGCCGGCACTCCCCCAGTGCCACCCGTCTTTTTTTTCAAACAAAGTCAGTAACGAGCTTGAAGACGAATAACTTCAAGGAAAAAATAGTGAGAAAATTAAGAAAAGTATGGAAATGGAAGTTAAAATTCAAAATGATTTATTGTGATTCACATGTTAAATAGAGCTGAAAGAGTAGATATTGTAATACGGTAGATAAATAATTAAAAATTCATTCGATTTATAGTTATTGATGTTTTCTAGATAGGACAATTTATGAATAATTAACGATCTGTTGTGAAAATTATCTAAGACCAATGGAATGAAAATTTAAAAGAAAATACTTTCCCGGCCATCATTTGTCATTCTCCAAAGAAAAAATATACAACAAAATCATCTAGTACGTGATGGAGAACAATGTACTGCAGTGATCCATATGAATTTAAAGACGTCATTATATTTTATACTATGGTATGAATAATATTCAAAGAAATATTAACTAACCGCATGGAATAACTGAATTTCGTAGCTCCAGGAGGCACCGGCGTGTCAGCTTCTGGTTGCATCAGTAAATCCCACAATCTCTTTGTTCTTGGTAGCATCATACCTTTCATGTTAAGTGCATGGCGCTGTTGTACTCTGCAAAGTTTTATATGTTTTTGTATTATATAAGTACTTAATTTGGGTTTAATTAGGTTTTCTAACAAAATCATCACAATTCATTTGTATTTTTTTTAGGCCAGGTTGTTACTATTCTGTTGTTTAAATACACCTAATATTAATAATGCAATTCAAAATATCATAACAAGAACTATAGGCAAACTAGAACTACATAAAGTCATCCATATATTTATTTAGAATTATTCACACAGCAGAATTTGATAATAAGCGTGAATTCGGTCAAGTCGAAAATTTTTATTTTCACTGTGAAGGAAGTAAGTACAACATGTCTCTGATGACTATAAAGAGCCAAACGGAATCAAAATTCGGTTGGACAAATAATAATATGGATGTAAATTGGGACATGTGACGGTGTGAATAAGTCGTTTAATTGGGCCCAAGAGCGTTAAAATCTATTGGACATGAGCATGTATAAATAAATTGGACACAAGTGTGTATTACTAAGTTGGTCATAAGGGTGTATAACTGTATCAGGTATAATCAATATATCAATAAGTACAAAAAAATACACAAAGGTGTACAAATCTATTGAACATATTATATGAGAATAGAAAGCTATATGTCTAATTGTATATGTAATGTAAAAGTCTTTTTAACACACAGAAACAATCTAGTGATACATTAGGTGTTTTGAGTTTTTTAAAAGTGTAAGTCAGACACAAATGTATATCAAAAGCTGTAACGGTGTAAAGTATAAGTCAGTGGACAACAAATATTAAGAATAGAAACACATTTAATCCCAAAAAGTATTACATTACATGTAGACGTAATAATACTAACTTGCCCGCCAAGTACGCGATGTACTTCATGAGCGTGTGCAGCGCGGGCGCGTGTGCGAGCAGCGCCACGTGGCCCGCGTCCGCCACCAGCGCCTGCTCTACCGCGTGGAAGTGCGAGCGGAACTCGGGGCAATGCGCGCGGACCTTTTATTTATTTATTTTTTAATATTATACATGCGAAAGTAACTCTGTCTGTCTGTCTGTTACTCAATCACGCCTAAACTACTGAACCAATTTGCATGAAATTTGGTATGGAGATATTTTGATAAACGAGAAAGGACATAGGCTACCTTTTATTGCGATATATGTACCACGGGCGAAGCCGGGGCAGACCACTAGTGATGCATAAAACAGAATATAAACTAATAAAGCAACATTAACAAAACTGTTTATTACAAAAATGTTCAAGTTTGAATTTCTCTAGAAGTAGACATGTAGTTTGGGGGACGAAGTTATTCGCGTCCGTAGGATAATACTCTAGATTCCCTACACGTGTCCCCTGGGTAGTGCCAAACGAATAACCATAATTCTCTGGTGGGAGACAGTTGTCCCGGCTAGTTACCACCCTCCTGGCAAAGACATACCGCCAAATGATTCGTCGTGTTCCGGTATGATGCCAGGTGAAGCCCCTTTGGAATAATTAGGTCTGGTCAGTTGCCATGCGTCAGTGAACAAAAACCTCTTGCACCAGTGTTTCCACACCGGGCGCCTAGTCATGGAGGGTAGCGGGATCCGAAGAAACGGTTCTCCGCTGGCCGACCGCAGGTTGTAGGGGGCCCAATTAGCGGGTTAGCCACCCGTGAAAGGCTGCCCCGCCGCCTGCGCATAATCCTGGGTTGGCCTCAACGTGCCGGTTGGCGACCGGATGAGAGGACCCGTTGACAATATCCAGGGGGTTTCGGGCGTCCCCGCGGTCTCCAGGCTAGGCTACCATCAGTGTCGTACCTGGTGTACGAGCGTAGTTCTTGACACTAGGCCTCGTCCAACTTCTAATTATTCCTGCCTATTCTCAACTCACTCTATTAAAATATGAAAAAAGGTCGAAAAGGAAAAAAGTGTACACAGCGGCAGCACTTCCTCTCGCTTAATGTGCACCTCTCTAACATTCGAGGATTACACTCAAATCTCTTACCGGTCCATCACCACCTTGAGACAGAAAAGCCTCACTTGCTTTTCCTCACGGAGACGCAAATCAGATGTCCTATGGATGTGTCATACCTTGGGTATCCTGGTTATCTACTGGAACATAAGTTTGAACCTAAAGCAGGAACCTGTGTATATATACGCGATGACATCTGTGCGCAACGACTCCGTTATCTTGAAGACCCAAAATTTTCAGTTCTCTGGATCTTGGTGCAGACAAAATGTGACAAAATTGTCTATGCAAGTATTTACCGTTCACATAATGGAGATATTGACACAACTAGGCTGTTCGACTACTTGAGCGAAACAACTGATATGGCCCAACTGCGCTTTCCGGATGCTGAAATCGTACTTCTGGGGGACTTTAATGCATGTCACCGCGAGTGGCTCTTCCCGTTCCAGAAAACTGACCATGCTGGGAGAGAGGCCTTCAACTTCGCGACATCATATAACCTCTCTCAGTTGGTCAACGAGGCAACCCGTGTGCCCGATATTGTTGGTCATACAGCTAATTGCTTAGATCTACTACTTACATCTGATCCGGACCGCTATGTGGTAGAAGTTTCCGCTCCACTTGGTACATCTGACCACTGTTTGATAAAATCTGTTTCGACATGCTCTCCTCCTGACCCTACAATCGGGGCCAAAAGGAGAGTATGGAGATACAGTTTGGCTGATTGGGACGAGATGAGAAATTTCTTCGCTGCTTATCCTTGGCGGCAGGTTTGTTTTTCTACTAATGATCCATCGAGCTGTGCGGATAATGTCATCGATATTATTCGTCAGGGAATGGAGTATTTTATACCCTTCTCTGACGTGTACATCGATGACAAAGCTCGACCCTGGTTTAATGCTGAATGCGCAACGGCAGAAAGAAATAAGCAGCGTGCATACCAAGCCTGGGCCGATGCTCGAATTCGCAAAGCTCCTGACCTCCACGAAAAAAAGAAAACATTCAACAAAGCTGCCAAACTCAGCAAAAAAGCATTGAAGAAGGCAAGGTTTGACCACATTCGCCATATTGGACATAAATTAACCTCTTATCCTGCTGGAAGCAAGGCATTCTGGTCTCTTGCGAAAGTGGTTGAATCCAATTTCTCTCGACCATCAATTCCACCACTCCAAAAACCCGATGGAACACTTGCCCATTCTGCAAAAGAAAAAGCGGAGACCTTTGCTAAACTCTTTGCTGAAAACTCTCGCCTTGATTCCATGAATAAAACACCTCCATCCATACCAAATTGCGGTTCAGTTATGCCTGATATATCCATTAGGCAAAAGGATGTTCTACACATAATGCGTAATCTCGACGTGAACAAGGCAAGTGGACCAGATGGGATACCAGCTATAGTCTTAAAGACGTGCGCACCTGAATTGTCGCCGGTCTTGACTCGCCTATTTCGACTGTCTTTAAAGTTGGGAAAAGTTCCTAAGTCTTGGAAGCTGGCAAATGTGCAACCCGTACCTAAAAAAGGAAGTCGTGCGGACCCAGCTAACTACCGACCAATTTCGATAACCTCCATAATCTGTAAGATTATGGAGCGGTTGTTGAACAACCGGCTCCTCGCGTACTTAGAGACCCATGACATTCTCAGTGATCGACAGTACGGTTTTCGTAAGAACAGATCGACTGGTGATCTTTTAGTTCACGCCACACATCTTTGGGGTCAAGCCATTGAGAATTATGGTGAGGCGCTTGCTGTGTCGCTTGACATCTCAAAAGCCTTTGACAGGGTCTGGCACGCTAGCCTATTGAACAGACTTCCCTCTTATGGAGTACCTCCCGAACTTTGCGCTTGGATAGCTGACTTCCTTAGTGAACGTTCTATCCGAGTTGTTATCGATGGATGCACATCTGACCCATTTGATATAAATGCCGGCGTTCCACAGGGGTCTGTTCTCTCCACAACTGTGCTGTCATCTGCATATCCAAATACATTGGGCCGCAGCATATCATTTATGTGGAGCAAGAACAAGGTTGTGGAGAGTTACTTTTCCAATGCGCTTGCGTCTAGGGACTCGATTGAAGCTGAAAGAGAAGCCATGATTGTGCGCCTAAATAACACCTTAATGGAAATCTCCAATTGGGGTGACGCCAATCTAGTGAAATTTAATGCGTGTAAGACTCAAGCGTGTTTATTCACAGCAAAAAAAAGCACACTCCAACTAACACCATCTTTTCGTGACGTGCCTATCGAAGTATCTGACCATCTTGAGTTGCTTGGCCTCTCCGTCTCATCGAACCTTAATTACGGTCATTCCATTGAATCTAAAGCTCAACTTGCAGCCAAAAAGCTTGGAATTCTGGCCAAAGTAAAGCAATATTTCACACCTAACCAACTCCTCAGACTGTACCATGCTCAAGTGCGGTCCTGTGTGGAATATTGCAGCCACATATGGGCTGGCGCTGCAAAAACCCATCTTCAAGCTCTAGATTCAATGGAAAAACGCGCGAAAAGACTTATAGCCGAACCTAAACTAATTACCAAAAGTTTTGGATCTCTAGAACACCGTAGAAGAATAGCCTGCCTTTCTATCTTTTACCGGTTGCACTTTGGTGAGTGTGCATCCGAGCTGCATAATCTTATTCCGCCATCTCCATTCCACCATAGAACCTCGCGAAGAGCGGCCGGCTTTCACCCGTTCGTAGTAGATATACCTCGATTACGCACTAAACGCTTTGAAAGATCATTTTTAATTCAAACTGCGAAGGAGTGGAACTCCCTCCCGCCTTCTGTGTTCCCTGAGAACTATAATTTGGAATTGTTTAAAACCAGAGTGAATAGGCTTTTTCAGGACAGGCATCATTTGCGATCGACCGCATCCACGCTTACCACCAGGCGGGATCGCGGTCAAATGCCTGCTCTGTTATGAATAAAAAAAAAAAAAAAAAAAAAAAAAATATAATTATTAATATTGTATATCGCACAAAGATACATAGATATCATTATGACTAAAATAGGGAACAATAGAATGAACGTTTCTTTGTCGTGTCGAAAACAATGTAATATATTAAGAACGATTTCACGCTAGTGTTTTATGAGCTCGTACTAGCGTTGGGGCGCTTCGAGCTCGTATAAACGCAAGCTTCTCGAAATTTCTCAATTGAAGAAATGTTATCGACACTATAAAAAATAATTATGTTTTTTCATGCCAAAATTTACTCTATTCGCTCTTATTTACAAATTTTAAACGACTGGTCTATTATTATGTCCCACGCATTTTTTTATAAGCTTACCTTCCTATACAGCAAATTGAACAGCTCCCCATCAGTAGTCAGCAATTCGAGATACTGTCCATTATTACTGTGATGCTGTTTATCAGTCAGTAACGCTGAACCCACTGACAGCTGTATTGCTGGACCGAATGCCATTAGAGCTACATCGAGACATAACTTGGTGACGCTTAACATGATGTACGGTTTGTCTAATTGTTCGCTGGAACGGTTTAGGTTTATAACAATTTCACCTGCGAAAGGAAAAAGGATACATTTTTCTTAAATCATCATTGTGAAATTTCGTGTTCCCTGAAGGGTAGAAACCATAGAAATCTAAATAACAAGACACATAGAAGTGCTATAATGTCATAATTCATATGAAAACCGCTGTCGCCAAAATCAACACATTTAAACCGATAGCTAAACAGTACACACAAGTAAACTATGCCTTTTATTGGACAGCTTGATTTTAGTGAAAACTAACTTAAATATTAAATTAAGCTTTTTAATATGTATCGTAACGCACGAATTTACGGTTTATTTTAGAATAACATCCCTAAGTATATGAGACGTTTTGTTTCTTTTTGTTCCAATACGAAAAAATTCGGCTTTTCTACAACAGAAGTTGTCAATTTTCAATAGATATAACCACAGATATAACTTTGGACATAAACTCATAGAAATAAGGTTGAAATTTGTGTTAAACGTGATAATAAGAATGGTAGACTGTGTCATTCATTGTTATTTCGATTACTATGGTGACACTCGTAATACTTGTAAATATTCTATAATTTTAAGGAAAAACGGCATTATTTCAAAAAGAACTATTTACCGATGAAATATTATTCCTTTATTAGTATAATTACAACTTGTGGAAGAATTTCCGCAATGGGATATGCTGAAACACACCATGTTTATACACTTACGTCTCCAGAGCAACTGAACAGTGACGAACACGCTGGTGTTGTGAAAGTCACCTGAGTGGCGACAAGGTCACGCGCGCTTACGACTTCTAGTGTCTTGTTATTTAGATTTCTATGGTAGAAACCATATTGCGTAAGTTCACGACCATGTTTACAATAATAGCTCTTTATCAACATGTTTTTTCTATACTGCAATAGACCAACAAAGCTTGATATAAAAAAAATTGTGCGTGTACTAGTGTATACACGTAAGAAGTGAAACTTCTTTATGACCTTATTTTTCAAAAAATAATTTAGTGTAGGCAACTTTACAGAAATACGGCAAATCACGCGTAACGAAAAAATGTTACACTAAATTTTTTCCAACCCCGATAAAGAAGTTTCACTTCAAAAATAATTTTATCATACTTAAAATTTATCATATTTTTTGAAGATCATGTATCATCGATCAAATCGATCGTTTGATCAAAGGAAACCGTTAATATCGGAACTTCTTCAACCCAAAAAATACTACACAATTTAAAACAAACACACGTCTCTACAATACTCACCAATAATAAACCGCAGCAACGTCCCGATATTATTACTGGGCGACACATTATCATCAAATCCCGGGAGGTCCACGGACCTCGCGTACTCTTCAACATCCTCATCACTGAGGTCCGCGGGTGGGAGGGATTCTACCGTGGGGGAGTGGGTTGGACCTCCGTCTGCTTGGGTGTCGGGTACCCTGTGAAGAATTCAAGCTCATTTAATTATTTAACTAGATTTCGTTTAGTAGCAGAAAAATGGTGATCTGTGACGTTCCCAAATTCATTAGATTATACTGTTTCTGTGCATGTGTTTGTTACCGAAATCTATCTACGGCTGGACCGATTTTAGTGAAAATTTCTTCGTCTTATATAAAACTTCATATTCTTAACAAAAATGCACTATTATGAATATAATAAATGGAATGGAAAAAAAACCTAAGGTGATGGAGCAAAATCGATTATTATTTCCACTGCAAAAACAGTACCCAGAAGTTATCGACAAAATTCCCAAAAAGTCCTGTAGCGATATTAAGTTTTGTAAAATAATCGAAACAGACATCAAAATTCGTATACCAAACAGTAAAAACCCACCTATTCCTGCTAAAATACGCGGCCACGATCTTCCTCCTCAATTTGACCAGATCGCCATACCCTGGATCTGCCAATATCCTGTCCCTTTGCAGGGTTTCCACCAGCTCAGGGTCCATGCAGTCTTCCGTGTAGTCTCCGGAGTCCATGAATGATACTGGCACAGTATTGGGTACGGGAATGGGCAAGTTATCCAGGAAGTCCAAAAGAAGACCTATGATAC
Organism: Colias eurytheme; assembly: GCA_907164685.1. Lineage (NCBI taxonomy): Eukaryota > Metazoa > Arthropoda > Insecta > Lepidoptera > Pieridae > Colias > Colias eurytheme. The sequence goes on along the minus strand of CAJQZN010043343.1, from coordinate 47,566 downwards.
GGTCTGAGATGTTCAGTTTCAGGCTGGAGAGGGATATATTAAGTTTGTACCTGTAATAAAAGACAAAAATAATAATTGAATAAAGAAAATACGAGTTAAAATACACGTTTTATTTATCAACCTATTATTTTAGTAAAGTCACGCAAAAAAAAATATTTTCAATAAATTCGAAAGAATAATACAGATTTTCTACCGGCATGTCTCTTATGATGCACATATAAAAACAACGCTTTCAGTATATTTTGCAAATAGCGCAAAAGCTATTTAATTAATTTAGTCGAATTTTGGCAGGAAAATATTATAGAGTATGACTAGCGGCCCGCCCCGGCTTCGCCCGTGGTACATATGAAAAATAGATGTTGGCCGATTCTCAGACTTACCCGATATGCACAGAAAATTTCATGAGAATCGGTCCACCCGTTTCGGAGGAGTATGCAGACTAACATTGTGACACGAGATTTTTATATATAAGAAGATAATTATAGCATATTTATAGTTTATCAAGCGAATATTATGCGAGTGAAGTTGCAGGCTCAAGCTAGTAATAAATAATAGAATTATTGTGTACCTAGGCAATAATTTATAATCCTTCCTGATACTCGTGGAAAATACCAGTTGACTCTTCACGCGAGGAATAAGGTGATGTTCTGAATCACCAAGTTTCCTGGACTCCCGCCATGGTTCGTTCCAGTCGCAGAATAGGATCTAACACAATTAACGAGCAAACTACATTTCAATACCGAAATAAGATTACAAGAAATTCAAAATATGAAATTTATTTTTAGAATATCGAAAAATTTAGTTTTTTTTTTCAAAGCGGTGCCTACACGTAACTTAGATACGTAAGTATTAATAATTATTTTAATTATTTTTATTTGTTTATACAATAATTAATTATGTAATCTAGTTGGTAGGTCTTTTTTATAAATTTATAAAGAATAAAAAAAATTCTATCATCGAAAAATTCATTTGAATGCCATAAAACCAAAAATATAAATTCAAGTCTTTTGTAAATAAATTTATAAATAAAATACCTGAAAAGAGCACTCCGCATGAAACCGATCATACAGTTTCTCCTCTAACTCCATACACGTCGCGTCTTCTAACACCAAGTTAGGGGGTTGTAAGTCCGTCTTTATTATTATACGGTTCACGTCTATTACAATGAGTCTGCCGGGTCTGGGAAATGGAGAAAATTGTGGAAGAAAATTGTAGATTTTATTGTTTAATTGTATTTTAATGTGTTTTATAAATATTGAAAAGATAATAGAAGATATCGTGTGGTGGGTCTTGATAAAGAATCGCTGGGCAATCGAAAAAATAGAATTCTTAAATCTGAAAGAATTAAAAAATGGGTTGTTACGCTAAAAGGTAACTACATTCATTTAGAACCGAACCGAATACAACATGAACCGAATTTGAAAAATAATAATTAATGTAAGTGTATAGATTGACCTTTGAAATTTTTCATAAGTAAAAAATGTATCGTGTAAATCATTGAATATTTTGTAGAGACTTTTGTACATTAAAGTAAGGCAGGTCGCAGGTAACTAAAGACATCTCAAAGTATAGTTTAAATTACGCGTTTAAATATAAATAAAGGTAAAGTACTAAATAAATCGTAAAATCAAGTAAGATACACATTAATTATTATAAAGTTATTGCTCTACTTAATATTCCAATGTTATCCTCGTTGAATGAATAAATAAATGAAAATTTTATTTGTTTTAAAATAATTCATTTTTGTTAATATTATGCTGATAATATTATTATAATGTCACACTTACTTATGCATACACCCATGTTCCGGCACGAGCACAGTCGGTCCCTTGACATCCACATTCAAGTTAAACACCTTCTTTCTACTAACTGCATACGCAAGCACCGACTTGCTGATATTCCCAGCTTGTTCCAAAGCCGTGGACACTTCTTCTAGAAGCTCGCGGGAACTCATCGAGTGCGTTTGGAAAAAGTTTATCAATTCTGTTATGCCGTGCTGAAAGGTATAAAAAAATTAATGTGATTCAGGTAAAATTTTGAAATAATGTTTTAAAAGTTCAAGAGATTTAAAAATATTGCTGTGTTGGATTTGTCCCTATAAGGATAATAAAACGTAATTTATTTTCAAATTCAAATTTATAAGGTTGTAAAGAATAACTTATAAAAATGTTTAGCTAGACGAAGCCGGGATAAGAGGCTAGTTCAAAAAAATATTTCAACAAAATACAAAAGTATGCTAACGAAATATATTGTTTCCGGAACAATGGTTGTAAAAGTGTAACAAAAACTTTATACCTAATTAAAAAATGTAACAAAATTACTATACACTTTGATAGTATTAAAATAACCAAAATTTATAAACAAAAATAATAATAAAAGATAAACAAAAATAATAAAAAACTTTGTCAGGTGTGGGGTTCGAACCCACGCTCCCTCTCGGGAACCAGAGCTTAAATCTGGCGCCTTAGACCACTCGGCCAACCTGACTTGACGAAGGAAGTTGAAATTTTAGTACATTATCCGCGTATGGAAATTTCTTAACAAAATAGCGGTCCATTTGAAACAATAAAAACAAAATTACTTTTCATGATTTTGTTTTGTATTTATTTTCATGTAAAATGAAAAGTTAAGCAATTGAAAAGTAATGACGAATCGAATTACCGAAACAAATGTAAATAACAAGAAATTATTAAATTGCTGTTACTAACAAAAATTAGACACAGACTTATCGTCAATTTATAAACAAAGTTGAATTAAAATGTATGTTTTTATGTTAATAAGTAGCTTTTTATCCAAAACATAAGTTATTATGCCTTAAGATAATTAGTAATATTAAAAAATCGGTATGTCTGGTGTTTGTCCGTCCGTCTATTTATTCTCGACATCGTTGGCTGGAAATGCCTGGAAAAATTTGAACAGGACCTTTCAATAACATAATAACATAGTACCTGTCAGTAAAACGGGTAAGTTAGACACCTTTGATAATGCGTAATAAAGCATATAGTTATTTTCCTTTGTATTAATTCGCTTTCAACAGTACCAACGCGGCCATGTCCGAAGGAAACTGTAGCCAACCTACTTAGGTACTTACGGGCAATAAAGATTTTTGTCTTCATTCATTTATTTATAGTATTTATAATACTCAAGCGAGTCAATTCCTTACTTCCACATACACCAATTGTACAGCTTCACTCAACTTCCCGATGCCAAGAGCCATTATCAATATAGGTACTTACGTGATACTTAACAAAATCCTATTTTTCGACCTTGACCCTTACCTCTACATACACCAATTCCACGGGCTCCATCAACCAGGTAATTCCAAGGTCTGCGTGACTATTTATCGGATTCCGTTCCACATCTACCGCGAGAGCTGTTCCCATGGAAGACTCTCTGGCTGTTATCAGCATGTGGACCAGTTCGCCGTCTGAGGAGACACCTTCAACTACCAGGTTGTCTGCTCGGAGTGATAGCTGGTGTGGAAAATATGGCAATGAAATTATATCAGTTTCAGAGGAAACACAATAGTTGGCAGGATAAAAGAAACTCGTTAAATATTTGGGTAAAAAATTTAATGCAATCTTATCATACTTGTTTCTAAAATAAAGAAAAAATAACATAAATCCAATGGAAAAATAACATAGATTGCAAGTTTTTGAAATTTTTAAATCAATTGCACATGTACAAGGCTAACTTCAGAAAGATCATTACCGAATTAAGTGACTATTAAAAGGTATGAAAATATTATAGAGCATTGTTATAAAAAATGTACCTTATACGCTTTAGCCGAAGGTCTAGTTTCAAGTGAAGCCAGGAACTGTGTCAACGTCACTACCAGCACCTCTTTACTTCTATTGATTAATGTCAGAGAACAGTTCGCCAGAGTCAGGTTTAATTTATGTTCTGTAAATAATATATTTTATTTAGCTAAAAATTTATACTGTAATTAAAACAAAAGACAAATAGCAGAAGAAGAATATTTTTTATCGAGTTTCTTAATTTTTATAATTTACCTAATTACAATCACACGGACATCCCATTCCAAATCAGTGTGGCCAGAATAATTTGACAGCCAGTAAATCTTAACTCTACGTCATACCATTTCATTTTACTACCCCTTCAGAAGACACTTACCAATATACTGCTTAGATTTGTCTTGCCTTGGAGCCCCTTCCACATACCCTATCAGCTCACACACCTTCTTTTTCTCAGGGCTAGATAAATGGCTCCAAAGCGTTTTATTCCTCTCTGCCTTTACACAGAGTTCCACTCGAGACTTTTCATTGTCTGAATCGCTTTCAACGTCCGATGAACCTACTACTTTCCACCAGTCGAATTCTGTTTCCACTACGTCTATACTCTCTGGCTCTTGGGATAAGAGCTGAAAGAATATTTCGGATTTAGTAGTTAAGTTTTTCCTGGGATCGAGAAGTAATATCTTTTATTACAGATTGTTGTCGTTTACAAGCCACCTATAATCAATTACAGTCGACTTCTCAATATCTTTTGTTAACATTACAATTATTTTAACTCTATTATTTGTTTAACTCAATAAATTCAACTAATCACGTACCTCAAACTTCGCCTGTTCCCTTGCTATCACAACTGATATAATTGGCAAGTTATCTTCACACTTCTGCAAGTCCATCTTAAGCTCAATATCATTGGGACTCCGCAGTAGACTCTTATAAGTCTTTTTGTAGATATTATAGTTCTCTCTGTGCTTTTTAATGGCTGCCCAGGTGTAGGGGCGTACTCTTTGTTCTAATACTACGTTGTAGGCGTATTTCCACCATTTTTTGATACCTTTCGATAGTGGTACGCCGGGGTGCAGGTGGCGGTGTTTTCTAGAGTTATCGATGGCAATTAATTTCTTATGATAATCATTTATTTCACACATATTATTTTTGTCTTTTTCTAAAGAATTGAGTACAGAAAAATTAACAGAACAAAATATTCAACGTTACTCAGTTATGATAAGATTACGATCGAATATAAAAAGAGGCATTGAAACAACTACATAATATACTCTTCGTTTCATAGTGAGTAAGAAATGGTTACATGTTATACTTAAAATTATTTTCTGGTTAAGTTACATTACAAAAAAAGACGGGTTGCACTCCGGGAGTGCCGGCAGAAGTGAAAACTTGATTATTAACGTTGAGTTCTCTCCATCCGTCTTACGCTTTTTCGATCAGGTCACGTGTCTTGACGCGAGTTTAAGATTTTATACCCATTACAGAAAAACTGCTCAACGCCGCTAAAGAAGTTTTCACTTCAAAAATTTACTTTAAAAACAAGATCTTAAGAACATCGTCTAACCTGTTAAGCTGAATCCTCCTAAAGGAAGCGAGCAAATTGTCAATAGATAGATACTGTCGTCTGGACAATTGCAGTGCGCTGTCTTGCAGTACTGCGTCCAGTAAGAGTCGGGGCACTCGCGCATCGCCAGAGCGGTTTATGAGTACTTTGACTTTACATGTCACTGGTTTTAGTACTGTAACGTGTTTAAATGTATTAGTAATGTACTGTGTAACAGTAAATTTGTAATTTGCTTTACATGTAAATGGTTTAAGTATTGTAATGTCTTACAATTAGTTATTAATGTTCTGTACTGCAGTTAATTTGTAATTTTACTTTACGTGTACTGTAATGATTTGGGAATTACAAATTTCAATTCAATTTTAGTTTTATAGCATCCAAATTCTACGCTTTATATTATTATGCTTAAATAATAAATAGTAAGAACTATTGAACATATATGATTCAACACAGTACTCATGTTGGTTTTTTGTATGCAGTTTGTGAGCAATAATCGTCATTGTGCAACAGGCGTCTTCAATTTCAAATACAGTATTTAATTTCAAATTGAAAACCATGTTTTCCCCAAACATTGCCATATACTCACGAAACTCAAAATCCTCATGATGCATCGAGAACTTATCCAACCCAGTCAGCATATAATGCTTCCAATTGTAATACTGCATGGGGGTTATATTGGCTATTTCCACATCATCGAGTGCTGTGGCTGTAGGGTTCCAATAGAGGGAGAGGGATTCGATCCGCATCATTTGGTATACCGTGGATGCGTTCGCTGGCGTCACGGAGGGCTTCCATTTACTGGAAACAGGAGTTATAACATAGTTTGTATTGTTACGTTTTGATGGAATTGCATTTTAGACGATTACGAAGATGGGGATGATGTTTCGAAAACGGACGTTATTTTTAACAATTGTGTTTAAATAAAAAAATGAAGCATTTTATTTTAAAATCAAGTACCTATCCAAAAAATTTTAAAAATTAATTTGTAAAAGAAATTATAATTTTCATTTTGATACTTTAATCGACAAGTTTCAAGGCAATATTGCTAAAAATTAGGAATATTGTTCATTAATGTTACTCACTTAACTAAGAAGAATTATAACAAAAGCTCTACCTATGTTATATTAATCACATCAATAGCGTTGTAAATAATATGTAATTCATTAACCAAATATACCTATCTACACAGTAGTAACACTTACCTATTTGTAGTCTCAATCGACAGGCTCTGCAGACAGAGTCCACACGCGAGAGGTCCATCCTTAGAACTGATAGAGTCCTCATATCTCACATGAACATTCCGTATATAAATCTGAAGATTATTCACGATCGCCGTGAACAGATTCTCAAAGAAATTCTGAGGTCCCTTCAGAACTTCGCTTTCTGCTTCCAAGTCCTGTAGTATTTTCCTCTTTGCCGCTCTGGTGAGACGTTTCTCTCTTTCTGGGTCGAAATAGCTGTTGGATATTGCTGGACCAACCAGGATGAGGACATCTTCAATGTTAACTACTACTGGTTGTGTGTATAGACCAGACCAGGGGATTTGTAGGTTGACGCGGCCGATTGTACCGATTTTCACATCAATTGGTAAGTCTAGTTCATACTGAAAATATTGGTAAGTTTTCGTTACTGTTTCTACTTATACTAATTATAAAAATTAATTAACACTTGAAATTGGGGAGATTTGAGAAAAAATTGTAGAGTCGCACGTTACTTAACTAAGTACCTATAGATATTTGGAACAAATATTTTACGTTTTAAATATTACGATTAATTAAGTTTATCATTATCCTAAATATGCGCAAAAAATAAATAAAATCGTTAATGTAAAAAAGGCGCACTTTTCGAAGATATTTTTTTTTTATTAATCGCTCGGCACTCGTTTAGCAGATCGCGATTGGCGGGCTGCTATAATTCTAACCGGCCAGTACTTTTCAATATCATAATCATGTATGTAAGTACCTCTTTTGTTGCAATTTAAATGCAATTCAGTAGTTACCAAGTTCGATATCGCGATATAAATAATTTAATCGTATGAAATATTTTATCCCACCTTGCTATTTCGTCATTGATTGTTGATTGATCAGTATCGATAAATTTAAATAGGTATTATTAGTTAAACAAGTGTATATTAATTCCACATACCAGAGCTTCAGGTTTCAGCTTCAACTCGGTCAAGTTAACATTCCCGGAGAAGATACCCACATTGAGATTCTCTGTGTCCAGATCCTGGACATATTTCCCGAGCAGGCGGTTCAGGATCCCCGCCACTGCTCCTTCGAACATGATGCTTTTTGTCTTTGTCTTTAGAAGTTAAATCCTGAAGAATAAAAGTCGATTGGAATTGTAGTATGATAGAGCAAAAATATATTTGATTTTGACGTAATTTTCATTAATTACGCCAAAGATTTTGAATTTCGCTATTCTTATCTTCATTACGCATACGTATACCATACTACATACCAACATGTGAATACGCAATTAATTTGTAGTAAAAATTATAATAAAAACAAGATAAAAACGATCAGACCTTCATTTAGTATTTTTATTAAAAAAACTTCTGTAAAGAGTATCCAATAAATATCAGATTACTGTAAGTGCTTAATAGACAATATTATAAAAAGCTTTGATTTTGTAATAATACATACATAAATGATAAAGCGAAGGTGAGCTTAAATTTACTCTATTTCAAAGAACTTTTATCTAATTGGGTTCCAATCCCTTTTATAATACCCGTCCTTTGAAAAATAAAGCTTTTCATAAATCTCGTATTTTCCGAAAGATGTTTTCGACCTTTGATAATAGTCTGATCCCGTGTTTTCAGAGAAAATGTGTTTACTTTTTACACCCACATACTGAATAAGGTAAGTAGATATAAAATTATATTAAAACTTTTCCACGTAATGTTTGTATTTCTAAAATAATTTTCCAGTGAACAGATTTTACGGACCTCATTGTTATTTCTAATTCGAGGTAGTCCCGCTTTGATATTTTGAAAGTTTCATCCGAGAAAATAATTGTTTTGTCGCACCAAGATTTTAATTGCAAAGCATCGAATTACAATGTAAACTATTTGTTTAGTAAACCGAGAATTTACTGTGTGCTATCCTTGATACCGTCGTCGTCTTGTATCCATTAAAAAAGTTCTCTTATCTTACTGCGTAATATGGACGTTAAAAATAATAATTGAAACACCAAAATATCTATTACAAACAGTATTGGACGCGACCACTCGTTGTTTACTCAATATTTATTAAAGTGTGTCCTATCTTATCTGATAAATATCGATAATCTGTTGGTAAATGTTAGAGGCGGGAATTTTGTATTGTTTTTGTTAAAAAGTTTTTTTCTTATTTATAAATTGCATTTTTTACCTATAGGTAGCATTAGTTGATAAAATATAGGTAATAATTATATTTTTACAGGGAGATGAGTAAAAGTCCGCCATCTTTTAAGCCGGTTTAATTTGTAAGTTTACCTATTTAAAAAAAATATACCGCAAAATGAGGCTTCTTTTAAAATAGGCAAATTACGAGTAGGAAAATATTTCTAGAGACGTCATTAACCCCGTTTTAGGACGAGTGCATTTTAATTCAGACTAAACGTAAAATGATACCATTTCTGGCATTGGCCAGACTGGGCTCTTTAATAGCCTGCCAGAATCGAACAAGATTTTACAAATGTTACAATATATCAGCCTGTAACAAAATAATATCAAGAGGTCAAAAAATAAAGCTGTCGACTCTATCAAATCTAAATTCGTATGAACGTGCTACACTATAAAACATCACCTATGGCTACTAGTTAGGGTAAGGTTGCTCAAGTCGTACCACGGCGTTAGTCGTACCCCACCAATATCTCGTCTGATACCATTGAATTGGGCCATCTAGTGTTGTTAACGTGAACTATTTAGTCGCGCGAGCAAGCGTAAACAAGTGGTCAGGCGGTCGGCTTCGTGCAGCGAAAATAATTCAAAAAGTAAGTTTTTTATCACTTTTCATGTAAAATTAACGACTCATTCATAAGCTTTTTACGGCAGGAATGTTATCTTTATATTTTGTCTTTGTTAACAACGATTTTTAATGCTTATCTGTCAATCGTTTGGGCATACTCAAACAGGGGAAAATTTTTAGGTTGTGTTAGTAATTTTATTTTTCAACCTCAAAGATAAGTATGCTTAAGTCGTACCTGTTAAAAATTCTTTACTCGTACTTCTATTTAGGTCTAAGATTTTGTTATTCACTAAAATAATTACCAAATAATATGCTTAAGTTAATCTCAGACTGAATTATTTGTAATTTTAACTTACTTAAAATTGATCTCTTATTATTAAGAATTTTTCTATATATAGTTTATTATATCTTCACTAAAGTGTATTTTCTAAGTACGACTTAGGCTGTATGTGGTACGAATTAGGCAACTAGGCGCCTTAATCGTACCGAAGGTATGTTTTTGAAAAACGTTAAAATATATATTTTAATATTAACATTGTAAGTTTCTGTGATTTTTTAATAATAGACAACTAAATAAAGATTCAGTAAATGTGGATTATTTTGTATTATTTCAATTGTCGTGAATATTATAGCATAATTTCCTTAGGGGGCTTCTCTTCTTAATGCCTTACTTGAGCAACCTTACCCTATTATTCTATGCCTATGGTTATTATAGGAATAAAACTTTCGTTAGATATATTATCATTTATAACGTTGAATTTCGGTTTTGACAGTAATAACTATTTGTGGGATAATGTATTATAATATTGAAGTGATCTCTATATTGTTATCTATATTTCTTTAAGTAAATGAAACAAACTGTTTCTAGAATTTATTGAAACTCAAGCCAGTCTTTTGCATATTTACTATTCAGTAATTGTTATGAAAGCAAACCTACAGCTTGGCTGAGGTATCACGCGATGGTCGTAAAAATATAGAGCACCGTAGAGGCACAACTTTAGCTGAGTTATTAAATTAAATAAAAATAGTAAAACATAAAATACCTACAAGAACATAATATTAGGTAGAGTACTTAATAGGAAAAAAAATTCACGATAGACTTATTAATATATTCGATTGTATATTTCGACGAAAGTGGTCGTTTGTATCCAAAGGCTTTTACAAGACAATATTGTTAGATATATGGTATTTAATGAATAATGCAACAAGATATCGGATAGTGTAGCACATTATGTATTATTGCCATTAAGGTACCTATTTCTATTTTATTAATATGTATCAAATACAACGTACTTTTTTGACCCAAGAAAACCCTCATTAACATATAAGAGCGCAATTACAATCTCAACATTAATCTTAACGAAGAAGTTAAGCCTGTCGTCAAGGAATTCAAATGTTAATGATCAATTAAGATTAAAGGTCGCCGCATCAGGCACGCGCAATATCTTCGAATAATTGATGTTTCCATCACGGAGCGTCTAAAAATAGATTCAAGAGCAAGGACATACTATTGACCTAAACCTAAACCTAAGTAGCCTTATACAATCCTCAAAAATAAAAAGGACAATACTTTACAACCAAGAAAATAAACACATTTTCTCTATCTACGTTAAATCGTGGATTTCTAACAATGAAGCGGATGTGAAATATGGAAAAATGTACTCACCGTTACATGATTTTACGAACATTTAATATTTTTATAAGAGAGTGACGAAGGCTCCACCAGGAGTGATTGTTTTTCTCTCGAAACGTCACATAGAGCGCAGGGCCGGTTGCCGCGCATGCGCCGTGACCACGTTCCCTTGGGGTAGGAAGGAAGGCATGCGGGAAACCCGTGATCGGCATTTAATGTCTTCGTTCAATAGATGCGTACTTTCTTATGACGTCATCGCAATTATCTTTGGGGAACTTTTAAAATATAGGAAGCTTTTGTACTTTTAGTACAGGCCATAGCTTGGAATAAGGAGAGCATTACGTAAATAGTTCGCTGAACTTAGAGTTCACAATTCAAATTCAGAGCTAAAATTTTAAATATGACGCATTTTTTTAAATGCTCTTCATTATAATTCATCAGATCTTATGCAATTCTCAGTATGTCGGTCCTAACCATAGTCATTACTTTTACACAAAATATGATAAGTAGAGAATATAAATCCTATATACGTAAATATAAATCCTATGCAAATTTAATAGCAATATATCTGTGTGGATATTTTGTTGAAAAAAAACAATAGGCGTCTAAGTTTATATACTTTATCAAAATACGTAATGAAAACACCAATTATTGACGGTAAAGTAAAAATCATCTGTACCTTCTTCTTACATAATTTTGTAGTATCTTTGTAATTCAGATGCAATATGTTTACGAAAAACAAAAAATGATTAAAGTACACAATCATATTTCATTGAGTTCTCATGAAATAAAACACAACTTATTTTTACAAAATATATTATCACAGTCACAAATTAATGTCATCATCACACATATCAAAGAAATCAACATCCAAAACGGGTGTAGAATCTTCCTCCCTCTCTAGTATTGGTGGTTTTACTTCAAAATGAGGGTACTTTGAGTGCCACCAATCAAACACATGCATACTAACAACTGAATCCAGTACTATGGAACATTCCGGAAATAAATTTCTTGATACATTATTTCCTTTGTTAAAACCTAGATGCAGTTTCTGGGAGGAAAACCCTTGGGACAGAGTGAGGCTAACGGTTGATAGTGTGAGGCCCATTAGAGGTGGCATGTTGTATAATGTCTTGCAAAATACCTGTAAAAATAATACTAAAATAAGTTGATAAGAATTAAGAAGAATTCAAGTTAGGTTTTAATGAGCCAGTATAATAAAAGTATATACATAATCAACTTCACATGAAATATTATATTTCAATTTTTAAGACTGAAACAAAATTTAAAAAACTTATGAAATTAGCTTTAAAAACATAACACTTGATTTTACAATATGCACTGAAAAAATCTCTTACAGATTATTATCAATTGTAATTATATTTGAGTTATAAAATATATTGTATACATTTTTCTATACTAATATTATAAAGAGGAAAGGTTTGTATGTATGTATGTATGTATGGTTTTCACGCATAAACTACTGGACCGATTTTGATGAAATTTGGCACAGATAATCTTTAGACCCTGAGAAAGAACATAGGCTACCTTTTATTGCGAAATATGTACCACGAGCGAAGCCGGGGCGGACCGCTAGTATTGAATAATTAAAAAAAATACTAATAATATCAACATTTCCACAAACTTAATACCTACTTGTAACACTTTAGTGCCCTCCTCAGGATTGGCGTCCACTCTTCCTGTATCATCCTTAACTATGATCTCTCCTTGCTTTTTAAGCTTAAAGAAGACAGACCAGTTTAACTGGCCTTTCGTAAACCATGAGTTTACACACCTCCGCCCCACCAGGGCATGCGGCCGGCTATCATATACCGATTCTTTGGCCGTTCTCTCTAAAAACACGTCATATGTATGATACAATGCCCTAATAACCCTCTGACGTAGCCCATATGCTCTATAGTTCTCCTCGATACGTAACTTTTTAGGCAATTGCATGTGATTTGCACAATATCGTTTGTACAATGAGTACCAAAATGATTCACGTTTCGTTATAGCATATGTCGATTTATTGATTCCTGCGAAGGCACCTACGTCTTCAGGATGAACAAATGCAGAGATGAGATACCAAATGATTTCCGGATAAACTACACCCGGACGATTATCAATGTTATCACCTTCTGAGGTGTGATTACGTTTTTTCTTGTTTGACTTTTTGATTTCAGATGCTTCATCATCAATAACCTCATCTTCAAGATTGCGGTCATGTTCTCTTATATGTGCATATATTGTGGAATCTGAAAATAAAAGTTAACTTTTATGGTCATTACTCGTTATTGTTTCTTAGTGGATAAAAAATTAATAGGTAAATATGCCAGTCTTGAAGTAATTTATACCAAAAAAATTCCAATCATAATTTAAAAGAAAAGTTGTACGATGTATCCCGTAAATTTCATGATAACCCTTATTAGAATAGAATAGAATTCATATAAAGAATTCATTATAACATGTGTTGTTGATTTTTATACTTATTGGAAAAAAACTTAAGAATATAACCACCAAGTCTGGAGGTAAATATTCAGTCATGAATTGTTTACACAAAAATACACGTACTTTTTGCCTTTTTTTGACCTTTTTTCTTCGGCATCTGATTGTACCCTTTTTTTCGTAATTATTACAAACGATGCGATTCTGTGCAAGTGGCATTCAACAGTATTATTTTCGCTGATACCCTTTAAATTAATCAGTAATCACACATCTGAATATACCATACGGTAAATTATTTTGGAGGTACCTACCTATTAAATTTATTTTTTATAACTTTGAAAAGTGAACACAAATCAAAATATTTTTAAAATTTCATGTGACATGTGCTGAGTGCTGACTTTGACAGTGACATTAGTAAACAAAATATAAAATACAGATTAAATAAATTTCATGCAAGGACGATATCTGAGGCAGATTTAATTAATTTTTATATTTATTCTCTTATATTTATTCAATAGCAGAAAGTAAATTTATTTAAAAATGCATGTTTTTAATTAATTATTGAGTTCTTTAGATACGGAAGACTCAAATTTCCCTTATATGCCATCGTCCAACAAATTAGCATTATTAGTTGTTTAAATATTAGATCCAATACTTTTCTTAGGAGTTAGTTTAGACAATATCAAGTTATGTGTATATAATAAAATTCAAATATAATTTTAAGTTACAACATGATTTTAAAAACAATAATTTTGTCATTTCACATTAGCGCGCAATGTATAGTGTTCATATCCGCCTAACATTTTTTTACTAAATTCTTTGATTTGACTGACGTTCCAATTCAAGATGGCAGACATGCCGCTTGAACCGCGATAGTATGGAATAGTAAGTTTACGTTTTAGGTGTGTCTTTTTAGAATAATCGAACTATAATGTCGCCCGAAATATTGACTGAAAGTCTATACGAATATATCGACAATGTGAAGCAACGTTCGCGTATTCTTTGTGCTAGGTTTAGGTAACATTTGTGCCGAAACATATGTAAAACGGTGATCGAAATTATTGTGTTATTAAGTGTATCGTGTACGATAGTTATTCGTGTTTGATGTTAAATTAAAATGTGGAATATGATGTGCGACGTGATGCCCACGATATCTGAAGACAGTATTAGTCAACGGAGTTCGCAGTTCTCCGGCGAGGACGCGAATTTCGAACAACTTATGGTTTCGATGTTGGATGAGCGAGATAAACTGGTGGAAAGCTTGCGTGAGACACAGGAGCGGCTCGGGGACACGGAGCTGCGGCTGAAGGAAGTGGAAAAGGAGCGGGACTCGCTGCAGAGACAAATTGCAGCCAACTTACCTCAGGTCAGTGACTTTTCTCATTCTTAAGTGCATACTATTTTAAGAAACATAACGTCTTATTTCGCCGCATTCGTTTTGCATATCAATGTTTTCACGAACTTCGATGCAAGTGGTCTAATCCCATTGGGCAATATTTTTGCAGAATGAGATAACACTATCAATGTAAATGAACTGATTATGTCTAAAAGTTAAAGTGTGTTGCTCTTATCAGTATACACTGACTTTTTTCGTCCTTAGTTGAATTTCTCTACATCTTTTTTAGTCTAGCAACAAATTTTAAGAGTAGTAAACTTAAATTGATGGAGTTATCAATTAAAAAATGAATAGACTTAGATGGTGTATGTACTGCAGTTATATAATAAGATAAATATACAATTTCTTAATTAGTCTGTGATGTAATACATAGATTTATACTATACTACAATACATAGTTTAAGAAATTGAAGTACAAGTACATATTATACCTGTATTCATTGCTGAAAAATATTACTTTGAAATGTTATTTAACCTGTCACCATTCAATATACTGTATTATTATTTATTGTAAGAAGTGCAGTACATAGAGACTCCTTACCGACTACAATAATCGTCTGAAATAGATTTAAATGGCCAATGATGATGATTATTATTTATATTGCATTGAATACCTTTTTTTAACAATTTCTAAAACAAAACAATTTAAAATAACCTTTAGCAACTTATCATCAAGACATTATGTGTAATTGCACAAAACATTACAAAGATAATAACCAAGATGTTGTACATTGGGTCAAGGATGCGGTGTGTAAGCAGCGGAACGACTTCAATGTTAAATTGTATTTGAAATTCAGTAAAATAAATAAGTTTTGAAGTATCTTTATATGTATAAGGTAGGTAGGGTATATAGGTAGGTGAGGTAAATTTGTAGTGATATGAAATAAGAATGAAAAACTGTTGTAACTTTACACACTGATTGTGTTTTTCAAATGTGTGGTTTTGAAAAGTTGATCGGAATGCAGATTTGGTCAAAATATTTTTAATTCAGTTCATCTTAAAACACTATTCATCTTTTTAACAAATCTTATCGAGTTTAAAAAAAAATATGCTATGAATTGAAAACCAACCGGGGTTAAAGCCTAATACAGTGCGACAAAAAATCACCAACAGCTTATTACTTAATATTTCACACATACCACAAATCAATGAATTAATATTTTATTTTGAGTCACAAAAATATATTATCTGGTAACAGTTTTAGTTATTTGTATTATAATTTTGTACTGTTACACATTATGATGGCATGGATAAGGAATGAGGAAAAATAGATAAAAAGCAATGTTTTCAGCTGATTGTCTGTTAACAAAAATCTATTGAATCATCACCTTTTTGAGTTTCAAGGAATACACTAAAGAACATAGATTTAATTTTTAAGTACAGTCAAAGTTCCTTATTCGCGCTTCCTTCATTCGCGTTTTCACTATTCACGGGTGGAAAAAATGCGACCTAATTTCTATATTCGCTGCCCAAAATTCTTTATTCGCGGATCGAATCGGTACATCGGTAGTCGGTACATACATATATGTATTTACCTAAATAAAAATCAATTGTTATCCTTAGAAAACGCCTGAACTACAACTACGAATTTATAATGTCGACTAAAAAACGAGTAAAAACTACTAAGCCATTGCCTAAACCTGAAGAGAATACCTAATTAAGTGGTAATTAATGGTCAAAAATTTCAATAAAACTGATTTCTTTATGTATTTGCTTTCTTATTTCGTCGCCTAGGAACGTATCCCCTATAACCCCATACAAATTACCATTCCATATTCACGGTTTCTCTATTCGCGGCACATTTACGGAACCTATTGCCCGCGAATAAGGAACTTTTACTGTATACAGTTGAACCTCGATAACTTAAACCTCGGTAACATAAAAACCTCTGTAACTTCAAAAAATAATGTGTTCCCTTCCCATCAGAGCCCAAAACCTCTTTAACTTAAAATACGCAACCTCTATAACTTAAATAAATAATCTCTGTATTGGCCCTCAGTAACTTCAAGAAATGTTTCCACAACCTCTATAACATAAAATTGTTTGTCAATGAGACATTTTGAAAGAGTGTCAAAACAAAAGGTTTCGGTATTTATTGCTTGCACGTGTTTACTACGTATTGCTAACGTAAACAATACATTACCTACTGTTTGCTTTATCTAAATTCTTCAAAGCTTTGCGGCGGTTAGCTTTATGACAACGACTTACTTGCATCATAAGTTTTTGGTTGTTGTCCTGGAAACATCACTTTACTTACTGTGTGATAAAACTAGCTTAAAATGAGTCCAAAAAGAAAACTAACATCCCTCACATCTTATATATAAAAATGAATCGCAAAATGTGTTGGTAAGCGCATAACTCAAGAACGGCTAAACCGATTTCGATAATTCTTTTTTTATTATATTCCTTGAAGTACGAGGATGGTTTTTATATAGAGAAAACGTAAACATGTACCACGGGCGAAGCCGGGGCGGACCGCTAGTACACTTATAAATTAAAAGCTATAGAAGCAGTGAAAATGGATAGACCCTTGATAACTTAAAACCTCTTTAACTTAAAATATTTTGTGTTTCCCTTGGACTTTAACTTATCGAGGTTCTACTGTATTTACATATTTTTTAGTCTTATTCAGTGTTCAGGTGATTGACCAGTCATTTTGAGTTTCAATGAATACATAACATCATACATTTTAGATATATGTTTTATCATTAACATCGTTACAATTTTTTTCATATTAACTCCGTAAGAAGTTTGTCGAGTCATAAACTGTGAATAGCTTGCAGGCATAAATAAATAGGGACGCTAACATGCTAAACGTCTATATTGCTCTGATTTACAGTCAGTGTGTCAGTGGTTTTGTTTACATTGGAGAGGTCAGTGATCCACTTGCATGATTGATATTATTTCTCACCATTGAATCATTCATTATTAGGTTATTATTTTGTTCTCCATTCATCTAGCCTAATGGTTAGTTTGGGTTCGATTTAATGAGGATTCTCGGTATATTATGTTGTGATCCCTTTTTTGTGGATTAATTTCAACATGTATATCATGGTGTGTTAATTTTGAATATGTTAAGTCAATGAGTTATTTCAATAATTGTTTTTTAATAAGATTTCCTAAGGTGTAATAATAAATTGTTGTATTGTTATCACAAATCAAATGCTTATTGCATGAACTAAAATTTTGGCATGCGCATGTTCATTGAAAAATATAAAATATGCTGACTAGAACATATTATGTAGATTGTAGACCATTTGCATTTTACACTACATATAACTATATGCATATTATATAATAGTTTAGTTAATTTTCTTACTGCTGCCTCTTGGAATTACTAATAATGGTTGAAATTTTATCATTATTATAATATTCAAATTAAGGGATTGCATTGTTAACGGGTTTTGATTCACGTCAAATCTTGGAGTTACGAAGTTATAATGAAAAATATTTTCCAAAGACTAATTACCTTGAAGGATGACTGTGTAGTTTTTCTTGATGATTTATGACCAAGGCCAATTAGCTTGCTTGCTGTTTTCTTCGTGGAATGTTTACAAGTTTGTATTTTCTCGTATTTGATCTTATCGGCGTATTTATAAATCGAGATTTCAACCAATTACTTAATGTCATAATTTTTTTTTGTACCTTCGTATCAAGAACAGAATAAAACTAAGATAACTACAGCATAAAAGTTAGCATTTTATCGACGAAATATCAAACTAAAAAATATTATTCATGTAAACTTTTACAAGTAAGTACATATTATAAAATAGCCATGTTTTTTAAACTACCAACGATTCGAAAGAAGAATCGGCAAGAAACTCATATCAAAAACCTTACCTAATATTCATACTAAATTTTCAAATCAGAAAACAAAATGAATATTCAAGTGATTAACGACAGTTCAAACAAAAAGCGGTGTGTTACCCACTTGAAAGCTATTTCGCCAGTATCGGTGTCATTCGCTGAGTGTTATGAGAAGCCACGGTTGAGTGGCGACGCTCCCATCCCGCATGGTGACGGGTATTGTCCATTGTGGCCATAATGAAGGTCTATTGGAAATAAGTCCACCCAAAAACTTGGCATGATGTGTCCAAGTGTTACCAGTTTTTGTAAATTTCAAAAGGATTGATAAAATTGCGATGTTTATAAAGGAAGAACCGTGTGTAAACTACACAGAAAGCTATTACATCGCAAATATCGGTGTCATCAGAAGCCACGGTTGAGTGACGACGCGCCCATCCCGCATGGTGACGGGTATTGACCATTGTTGGGATCATAATGATGGTTTATTGGAAATAGATTGGCTCGAAAGCTTCCTGAAATGTGGCTGAGTGTGGACAATTTTAGTTACATTCAGAAGGCTATAGAAATGCGATGTTGTGTGAAGATGACTGTTTTGGCAGTAACAGGTGGTGACTCCATGTTCTACTTATCTCTCTGACCACTTCTTGTGCCGAAATTCTGTCTGTATATTCTGTCTTAAACAGCCTTCAGGCAGTAACAGGTGGTGACTCCATGTTCTACTTATCTCTCTGACCACTTCTTGTGCGGAAATTCTGTCTGTATTGTATCTGTAATTCTGTCTTAAACAGCCTTCAGCTGCAGACACAAAAATAATTCAATTAAATTTAAAATAAATTTGGTCTAGTTGGAATGGGGAAACTATCCATGATCAAACCATTAATGAGAAGTTTCCTGTAGTTGCAATTAAAATGTACATATTATTTCTAGTCATTTCCCACGCATATATTTGAATACACATAATAAGTATTATAAACTGTCCAAGGAAACAGCATCAGGATTATCAATGACCCAGGAAATGTTATCAAATCGTCTATCCAAAACATTGTGGAATCTCATAGTCGCTATCTCCGATCTCGATGTATTTTGTTTATATCTGTCATCGATAATCTGAAGTTAATGATTTCATTATTGATACAAATGCCTCTGCTTCTGTTCTTAGAAAAGTTCAAGCCCAATACCATGCATTGCTTTGCAATTAATAATTATACATCCTAATAAATAAGCCAAATTTATCAACACAAGACGTGCAATAGGTGCCTACTGCCTACATGTGTGGCCATAATGTTCCACGTAATATAATCGTAAACTATCAACTAGCAGCACCGCACATACCGTGTAACAATAGCGCTTTGGTCGCTATCCGCGCGGATGCCAGAGAGCGGGGCCCGTTTGTAATTTCCTCTCCTAATTTAGAGTGTGCCAGAAACCCGGCAGCCGTTTATGTAAAGAATATAATCAGTGTGACAACGCAAAGGATGCTATAACGGCTTTGATACGCGTACATGCATGGGGATTAATTAAAATTATAACTACGTCTTGTACATATAAAATAGTGGTTGGTCCACGTTAGTTCACGTGTTTGGTAAAGTTTTGAGAAGTAAAAACGAGTTTCATGGTTTTGTTGTTTAATGATTGTCAAAAGAATAAGGACGAAATTGACAATAACATTGGTAATTGCAAGAAAATATGTTTGTTTGTTTTAAAATGACGATCAAACGAAGTTAGATATGTACCAACTTTTGATAATTTTCATAAAAAGTAGGTTCTTATTAATACGGTTTTATCCCTTTTCTGAACCCAAAGGTTGAGTTAATGCACTTATTTCCTGATGGCATGTTAATGCAGTTGGTATATCATTCCGAAGTGGAAAGCTATGTATGCCATTAAGTGTCCTGCATTTAGATCGAATAGAGATCAATAGTTTTCTAATACGAATCGCATTATACAGCATAATCTATCTATCTATATATATATAAAACTCAAAGGTGACTGATATAGTGATCTATCAACGCACAGCCCAAACTACTGGACGTATCGGGCTGAAATTTGGCATGCAGGTAGATGTTAGGACGTAGGCATCCGCTAAGAAAGGATTTCCCGAAATTCTTGCGGGAACGGGTAAAAACGGGGATGCACGTACAAAGTCGTGGGCGGAAGCTAGTAAGTTATATAGCTAACTATATGCATGCCACCTACATTATTAGAAATGCAAAAGTATTAAACTTCATATTTTTTACCTAACCAGAAGGAGGGTTATGTTTCGAGTCGAAACACTCCTTGATCCTTTGATGCGGCTTGTAACGAAAATAGCTTTAGGGATGCCATTAGATTCGTGTTAATTGTGAGTGTCAATGGATATAATAAAGATATTGAAGGATTTAAAAACTTCTGAGATTTTTTTACCCACGTTTTTTGTCGTAATTATGTCCGTATATGCAACTCAAGTCGACGACATAAATTGTTCCCTTTCCTAAGTTTGTGTGTCTGTATAACAAATATTTAACAACATGTTCAATACATTTTCAACAGTTCCACTTCTTATTGAAAATTTTTGCACGTTGTTTCATTTCTTATTTCATGTTCGCGACAATTTTATAAATAAACTAGCGGTCCGCCCCGGCTTCGCCCGTGGTACATATGAAAAATAGATGTTGGCCGATTCTCAGACTTACCCGATATGCACAGAAAATTTCATGAGAATCGGTCCACCCGTTTCGGAGGAGTATGCAGACTAACATTGTGACACGAGAATTTTATATATAAGAAGACAAATAATTATTTAATGATTAGAACTTGATAATGCTTATGCAAGGTCAGGGACCATGTTTTATACAGCAAATAAATCTTAAGTAATATTTCTGCAATGTGAACATTTTGAATGACAATTAGTGCGAAACATACATTCATATTTATATAATTGCTACATGATATGTAATTGCAAACACATTTGTGCAAGAATGTGGATCAATTTGTAATTCGTAAGTGCTTGTTTAAATATAAATTACTGGTCGACTTCCTTTATCAGCACAGTCAAAGAATAATTAATATTACGTTTATAATATTCACCACCTAATTAAATGTCTTCAAATTAAGGAAGGGTGAACAGTGAACACTTTGTCCGTTTTAAAACGATCAATCTATACTAATACTAGCGGTCCGCCCCGGCTTCGCCCGTGGTACATATTTACGTTTTCTCTACATAAGAACCATCCTCGTACTTCAAGGAATATAGTAAAAAAAGAATTATCGAAATCGGTTCAGCCTTTCTCGAGTTATGCGCTTACCAACACATTTTGCGATTCATTTTTATATATAAGATTATAAAGAGGAAAGGAAATTTGGCACAGACAATCTTTAGACCCTGAGAAAGAACATAGGCTACCTTTTATTGCGAAATATGTAAGTACCACGGGCGAAGCCGGGGCGGACCGCTGGTGTAATATAATATGACAGAGATGATTAGTTTATTATTTAGTTAGTTGGGATGATAAATTGACTATTTAGTTAGATATTGTCCAGAAGCACAGACCTTAACAATTTAGAACTAAGTGTTTAAATGTCAGTAGGTATCACATGCGCTTGTTTGAAAACGTAATTTCAATTTAAAAAAGTAATAGACCGGTGTTATTATAAGCGTTTTTATCGACAAAATTCTCATGGAAAAATAATTCGATGGCCGCAGTTATCAACACACTTCGATCGCATTTTCGATCCTTAAAATTGAACCTATCAAATATCCATCCATTGGAACTCGTCGTTTATTCAATTAAAAAAGTTATTATGTTTTGGTCTATTGAAGACACGGTACCGTTTATTTGCGTGACAACACAAAACGTGTGTGGGTGTCAGTAGTTGTAACCATTGTCCGTATAATTAAACAATTGTCCTATGTAAGCAAAGAACTAGATTTGAGCAAATACTTTTACGAATTAAGCTTGAGTGTATCCCTTGAATTATATGTGAAAATACTTGTAATTATAACGTCTTTAACAGTAATTCACTTCTTAACAGGCAAAAATCATTCTATCTCGATCTTAAATATAAGTGCGATTTGATTTTCCATGTAAGCAGAATACCTTTAATAATAATTTATATTATCAAATATAAATGAAACCCGTTTCGCGTTGTCACGGCATCACGTGTGAACGGGTGGACCGATTTCGATAATTCTTTTTTCATTATATTCCTTGAAGTACGAGGATGGTTCTTATGTAGCGAAAACATAAATATGTACCATGGGTGAAGCCGGGGTGGACCGCTAGTGTAAATAATAAGCTCTCTCAGGAATATGTCTTCTCGTATATATCCCAAGTTTGCTCCGTTATCGTTTTCCTATTACAATGCAGATTTGTCGCGATACGTGCAATGGAACACAGGTGAGAGTTGTTAGAGTGGGAATGTGAAATTTCGACCACTGGCACAAGCGTTATTAGTTATTACGCAAGATTTAATATCCTCTGGTCCTAATAACAACTGTTCTACTAGACTCTAGAGCAATAGAAATCTAAACACCCCATTCATACATTTATCACAACAGCCTTTATTCCTTTTATATTAAAACATTACAAAGACCTAATTTTTCATCGCAACGTCCGTTTTTGAATCAGTCTCAGCCTCATTGTTATATTTTATTCCTTTGAATGGATCTTTTGAAACCTCACTCGGCTGTATTTATGAGATAAGTTAGAATTTACTGTTTATTTGCTCAGCTCCGTCTGCGCTTTATGGCAAGTCGGTCGCCTAATTCCGTGATCCTATTAAGATATTTTAACGAAAGATTATCGCCGGTTAAACATGAAGTTGTCGTTTTTCCTTCAACAGTTTTTAGGCTACATTATTTGGATGTACGGAAAGTTTCTTACCTTAACAACTTTAAACCTTAACAACTAGAGCCTGTAATAGATCAAAATTAATAAAAGTTGAATTGAAATTAGTAAAAATTGAAATTTTTATAGACTTTCGTAACTTCATAAAAACTGACTCTTTTTGGAAAAAATATCATAAAGTTAAAACTTAAAATGTTTGTAACCTAATAAATATTGGATTTTATCCTATTATGTCCTAATGGGTCTGGACCGTACTCAACGATGTGGTTATGTGAAAGATAATTATCATTATCAAGATGACCTGATAATGGTGTTGGCTAAATAACTCAGATAATAATTTGTGTCGTAAATGTTAGGACTAAGGCTGTTAATCGAGGGTATTTTACTATGTACTTCCAGTAAAAATCGCTAAAATCGTGATAAAATATCTTTAATGTTATGGGTGTGTACATAGTCTTAAAGTACCTAGATAATTTTGAATGTATCAATAATGACCCACATATACTGGTCAAATGACTTATGGCTCTATAAAGTATTATCTAGTTAAATACAATATAATTACTTGAATGTTAAATTAATGAAACTTATAAGTTTTAAATTTAAATCGTCGGGTGTGTCTCGCAAGAATTTCGGCAACCATAATCTTATCGCCAATAAAACACCGCTAAACCAATAATTGTCCAATACAGTGTAACAAACGAAAAACGCGCTGTTTACAGGATGTTAGTTGTAATATTTAAGAGGACTCTCAGCGATGCGTGCCGGTCTTATGAATTGATAAACGGCCGGGCTGCGAGCGGGCACCCGCTTAGCTAAATGTGCGTAATCATTATTTCAACGGACCCATCCGCGGTTCTGTTTTATGGCATTCTCAATAAAACATCGAGCTTACAGCTGCGGTGTTCGGACTGTTGATTCTTTAAGAATAAAGCTTGCACGCGATGGATGTTGTTGATATCCATCTCCTTGTTCCTTATCAGTTCGGCAGTTCCATATTTTTCTAAAGTTATCTTGGGTGAGTCATTAGGTAGTTTGTATAGCACAGTAAAAGGGAATCTATTTAATTTACTTGTTGTTATCAAACTTAGCAATCAGTTAATCATATTGCATTTCTACCAAAACATAGGTAGATATTTTATAGCCTTTTCATAGTTATATTTCCGCCAAATCTATGCTGTTTTAGTTGAAGTTTGAAAGAAATAACTATTTATAATTAAGTAAATGTTTATGATAAAATCTTCATAATTGCTTCCCACCCACGTCATCCTTTGAACCATCCTATTACCTGCACTTCAAGTTCAGTAACTAATACGCTTACATTTTAAAACTTTAAACGATTAATGCGACGTAATTATGAATAATTGAAACCGGTATTTAATTTGAATAAAAAGATCCAATGCAATGATATCGAGAATTTACATAACAACTCCGTCACGCTCCAAGTATCCTCATAGATTAGTGTCAGGGTGCCAATAAGGGAGCATGTAGTGTAATATTATGAAATAAATTGAGTAAACATGGGAGCTAATGATGTGGACGTAGGAGTAATCATTGGAAATAATAATGTGTTAGACAGGATAGGTACCGTTGCAATTCAGCCCAATCTCCAAATCCAACGGAAATTATGTGCCAATAAATATATATTTTATTATTTACTATTTTCTTATTGCCGACCATACTTATGGTTACAAATAAAAAAATAAATAAAACATGCCTATGTGCTGTAGGTGTCTTCGCTGACCACCATACAAAACGTACCTACGCGTTCTAAAACATGTACTTAGCTGACCTTTGAGAAAATATATAAAATACTCAAACACACACGAATACAACAACGAGCCTCCCTGGATCTGGTTGTAGATTAAAATAGATTCATTGCTGAATAAATTTAAATTTGATAATATAAGGGCAGGATTGCAGCGCAGACAAATTA
Organism: Colias eurytheme; assembly: GCA_907164685.1. Classification (NCBI taxonomy): domain Eukaryota; kingdom Metazoa; phylum Arthropoda; class Insecta; order Lepidoptera; family Pieridae; genus Colias; species Colias eurytheme. Next base: position 22,251 of record CAJQZN010043343.1, on the reverse strand, counting down.
GGGATCCTTAGCGCTGGCGCCGGTTAAAAATAGCTGAATCGATACCTCTCGAGGCACGCGGGCTTCCTGCGTGGGATGTGCTGGCCTTATCTGCGTTTGTTTGCTCTTTTTCGTTTTAATATATATCTGGATATTCAATTTGAAAAAATATTCCCGTTTGTCGATTTGGCGAGTTATATTTTTCAATATTTCGCAAATTTCATAGAAAATGTGTCTGTTGAAACATAAATCATTCTCCATTAAGTCGTATCTTTTTAATAGATACATAATCATTAAATAACATGTAGTTATCATTTGAAAAAGGTCTGAAGAATTAAAATGTCCTCTACTTCATTGTAACATTATATGTAATTCCATATACAGAACTTTCTAGGAATTGCGCCTTCATAAATAATTATTTCAGATCGTTATCCGCCTCCAGCTATTAGGTTATGCCTTTCACGAAAAAAAACCTATTTTCCACATGTAATTCCATTGAAAAGTGACATAATGGCCGCGCATTCAAATATTTCTGAATTGCCATCTGGTAGACGACTCACCTCACAAAAGGATGGGCCCAGCATGAAAGGACCTCGTGTATAATATGTATTGTGAATTGTACTTGGGCCTAGAAATAGGCCCGTTATAAAATAAACAGGAGAAGCTTTTTTAAGGCATGCGAGATGCGTGTCGAAGTATTTTACGAGGTCTAAAGGTATGGAAGAACAGAAGTATGTATAATAGATGAATTAATATAATTTCGCAATTACAAACATGTCCGATGTTCACGTAATTAGGATCGCTTAACTGACTGCTTCGATCGAGAAAAATCAACGTTTCTCTCTATTTTATTTTCTGAAAAGGAAATTTAAAAATCAGCACGTTTTATAATTGAGATATCAAATGTTAGTGAACTTAGCAGATCAAAAAAAAATGTGAGTTCTTATCGCGTGCAGTTGAGTTCTACAGTTCCTGATACTTTTTAGAAATAGTTCTGGCGTTTTTACCTTAAAAAACGACATTTGATAAAATGATCTGCCAACTTCCCGTAGCAGATCATTTTTAGCAGATCAAAAAAAAAAAAATGTGAGTTCTTATCGCGTGCAGTTGAGTTCTACAGTTCCTAATACTTTTTAGAAAAAGTTCTGGCGTTTTTACCTTAACAAACGACATTTGAAAAAACCCGACCTGGACCCGGCTTAACGTGATGCTAAGACGTAATGCTACGACGTGATGCTACGACGTGATGCTACGGCGTGATGCTACGCTGTGATGCTACGGCGTGATGCTACGGCGTAATGCTACGGCATGTGTTACGGCGTGATGCTACGCTGTGATGCTACGGCGTGATGCTACGGTTTGATGCTACGATGTGATGCTACGGCGTGATGCTACGGCATGATGCTACGGCATGATGCTACGGCATGATGCCACGGCATGATGCTACGGCGTGATGCTACGGCTTGATGCTACGGCGTAATGCTACGGCGTGATGCTTCGGCATGATGCTACGGCATGAAGCTACGGCATGATGCTACGGCATGATGCTACGGCATGATGCTACGGCATGATACTACGGCATTATACTACGGCGTGATGCTACGGCGTGATGCTACGGCATGATGCTACGGCATGCTGCTACGGCATGGTGCTACGGCGTGATGAAATATGACATAAATAAATTTTCTAGTGTTTCATTTTACGTGAGTATTTCTAAAATGTATCAGGAAATGTAGAACTCAACTGCACGCGATAAGAACTCACATTTTTTTTTTGATCTGCTAAAAATGATCTGCTACGGGAAGTTGGCAGATCATTTTTTCAAATGTCGTTTTTTAAGGTAAAAACGCCAGAACTATTTCTAAAAAGTATCAGGAACTGTAGAACTCAACTGCACGCGATAAGAACTCACATTTTTTTTGATCTGCTAAAAATTATCTACTACGGGAAGTTGGCAGATCATTTTTTCAAATGTCGTTTGTTAAGGTAAAAACGCCAGAACTATTTCTAAAAAGTATCAGGAACTGTAGAACTCAACTGCACGCGATAAGAACTCACATTTTTTTTTGATCTGCTAAAAATGATCTGCTAAGTTCACTAACATAGATATCAACTGGTGTTCAGAGTGAAATGTTAGACGTGTCTGAATTCGGTTTCGTCAGTTGCATATTTAGAAATTCGATCGCAGATGTGAACTTTTAGCGCGAATACAGATGATCTAGTGTCTATAAGCGACACACATCTCTGTAGGAGACTATGCTATATCAGTTTGGCATTGTGCGATATTTATTGGTGTAATGTTAATTGAATTAAAATGTCGTTATTCATCCGCTGACGGCGTTGCTACATGGAAGTTGCTCCATGCGAAATACATGGAGGTAATTTTACGCTTAGTGATATTATTCAGTCAGCCTCTTTAGGGGCCAAAATTCTGAACAGGTACTACGACTTGCGTGGATTTTTTTGCAGATTTACGTTAGTTAATTAAAATAATTTCACAGGAGTCTGCACGTGCCAAATGCGTTCGTCAACTAAACATGGAACTGCGAGTTATTACTTCAAAGCTACATATTTTATTATTAGACATTATGCTAATATAAGAATATAGTATGTACTAGTTAACCGCTGGCTCTGATTGTATGTCATATAGTTGTCGATGTGGATTGCGGTTAACACTGAGGTTAATTAAGCGAGATCGAGCGGTATGCACTTGTGATGGCTTGTTGATGTCGATGGATAAATGGATGGATTGATGGATTAAATTGTGCAACTTGACATATGTGATGAGGAAATGAAAGACTTTGTTTCCGGAAATTGGCCAGATGAAGTAGCAATAACAGAAGAATTAATGAGTTAAAATATCTTGAAGATTAACTTGGATGTTGCTGTAAAACATCGCAATTGTTTGAATTCTTCGTTATATTTGCTTTTACGGTTTCATCTTGTAAACCAACACAATAAATACGCACTTTACAAGTTTTACAACCACGTTAAGAGCAACAATTTCTTGCTAGGTAAACAATGCGGCAAACTGTGTGCCGCCCTGCATTCTCCGCAAGGGTCTTGATTCGGATATAGTTAAACAACTATAGGGTTTTTGTTCTGAAGAGCCCTTTATTGTGTTTTGTACGGTGGGCTCATGTTTGATCTCAAGATGTACATACTTATGTGACATTGAAATTCTTGGTGACTTCCGTCGGTACAACGCTTAAGCAAGCATGGGAGTGACTTTTTATTGATTTAGAAAACATTTCATGCTTGTGTTTACATTATAAACTCGCAGCACCATGAGATTAGCATTCCATTTAGATATTATTAATGCTCATAGGTCATAAGTGGAACACAATAAGGGTCAAAACAACGATACATCACCATTCACTGAAGGATGGATGTGGGAATCATGACATCGAGATTCCTAGATTGTCCGTAACGACGTAAGATTGCTCTATTATTAAACGTAGGCGATAGACGGCCGTATTTAGGCTAACGACTGGTGCTATCACCGATCTAGTAAAAGAACCGTTCTAGATTAATTAATGAAATAGATTTACAATTAATACTCCCTGTGCGATGTGAGTTTAAACTAGAGTTTGGTTCCTTTTTATTTCTCATTTTTGCATTTGCAACTATGCCGGCGAAGCAAAATCTAAAATAATAAAAAATCATAATCTTATCACATGCATGATCTGCTTCTGAATAGATGTGAAGGCTTATTATTATAAGGAACATCAGAACATTGACAAAGTATTCTTATCTAAGTTATCTATCACACACGCTAAAGCATATCGTCGGCCATACTACAAACGTACGACTTACGAGACCTCCATCGTGGAATGCAGTGAATGAAATCGTAGGTATAGGTGGGACCGGTTGTCGCGACCTTGTCAAGGCGGTCCGGTCGCTGCGATACGATTGTGGTGTTTTTCTGAACGTTGTCACATCGTCGCTGTCGGATGTCGTATCGGTTTTTTGTGAACGGTCTATTGTGTTCGAACACGGTTGGAGAATTAATTGTGTTGAGGCAGTCTTGGGTTCGTGTCTGAAGTAGAGATACTTCTGCATTGTTTACCTATAGGTATATTATACTTTTACATATTTTTTTGTAAAAAGTAGAAACTAAATGTAGTTTCATATGTTATTATTAATATAAAATATTGATAACTATTTTACTTGCAAAATAGATAGTAATGATATTTACACCTACTGTTGACGATGTTTTATTGACGAACGAGTTACAGAAATAATTCTGGCAAAGATTTAAAATTCATTTAATTTGTCATCTCTCAGATTAATTACAAGTAGATAAATATTAATGGCATAGTAAGAATGAAAAGAACGGAATTCAACCATTAGTAAAAACAACACAACTATCATAATATACAAACATTGAATGCGTATTTTTTTTTGTTTCGTTGCCCAAGATTTTACTTGAGACTTCCCATAATGATCGCTCTGAATAGTTCCTTTGTTCCTTTTATCAAGTCGCAGAGATGCTGTTATATTTTTGTGATACATATTGTTTTGAGAAAATTAATGCGATTGTAATTTGCAGTAGTAATAAAAAATTAAGAGCAAAAACAATGGCAATAGGTATAAATATATAAATAAACAATTCATCAAATTCGTTCAATTTATAAATTCAAAACTCATAAAAATAAATAATTTGGAAAATCCAAAAGTGCACGCCTCATAATTTTTTTTTAATAAATATTTATTAATTATTATTTTTGTTTATTTAATAACAATTAAACCGCATCGAATCAGACCCTGAAAAATGAAAGGGTTCTATTCCTGAGCATACTCAAGCGTAAGAGAAAAAAAAAGACTCGATTAGTAAAGTATTTCGGTCGCTATCGTGTTAACAAGAAAAAGGATCCGCACATACAGACACACGGACGTCCAAGACAGAACTTTTTTAAACTGTTTTTTAACTAGTTTAAATAACAAAAATGACATCAAAAATATCATGAACGTTAAAAATAGTGTTTTTTCTTAATATGTGTGTGTATGTATTATCTTACAAGTGCAATGTATGATACATAAAGACATTTTAAGTTTGAAAAATCAGATGTTTTGCGCGAAGTGACAGTAGTACCCACCTCAACGCTTCGCTTATGAGGCGTGCAATTGAAGTGCATTAAAAACAACTAAGTATGTGCAAAATCGATATAAGGGCGTGAAATTGTAGATATATACAAATTTATGATGAATTTATGTTGAGCACAAAATGCACGTAAACAAATATACAGGAGCAAAAGTAGCATTAATTATGGATAATTATTAATTAAGAAAGTTTTTAAATAAGTATACAATTATGTTATGTTTACCATCTCTTAGACTACATGTCTTATGCGGCGCGCTCTGAATCACGTATGACCGCCTATCCGGTGCACTCCGGGCATAATCCGGATATTATACCACGGGATATTGCGAATAGCGTAAATGTGTTTATTTATATGTTTGTTGCATTCTCATTTAATGGTATTTTTTAGATTTCATTCATAATTTTATGGATCTAATCTTCTTTTGCTTTATTATTATTTATTATTACACACATAGAAGACGGAGAGAGAGGAATGAATTTTGATAAAAAAAAATATTTATTTTTACTAACTTATATCAAAATTCATTCAAAACACGACCAATGGGAGCGGAGCAATGCGGGTAAAACCGCGTTATAAAATTGAAAAAGATGAAATATCGAAATTTTATAAAATGGTTTTGGCATTGCAAGCTCAAAATATATTAGAAATGTTTTCCATATAGGTATTAGGTATGTCTGTACCAAAAAAAATCGAGCTAAGCAAAGGTAGTGTACAAATTCTTCAGGTGATTTAGTTTCAAGTTTCAACATACTGTAGCGCCCCTAGCGGTCTCTTGTAGAACTATTTCCTCAGCGTAACCTTTGGTGACATAACAAAGGTTTCGCAAAGCAGCCACAGTCGTAATTCTAACACCCTGCGATAGGTGGCGCTAGTACATGCATTTTGTAAACTAACTAACCCCTTGTACATTTTTCAAGATTTGCATCGGTTTCCTTGTGAAATTCCTAGATGACTTGATTACATATTGAAAAAGAAGGCGTGTAAGAACGCATCATATCAAATGGTATAAAAAATACATAAAATGAGAGGCTTTTTTGTGTTTTCCCAGCTTGTTTCATAGGTATACCTACCTTACATAATGTAGTTGATACTTTTTATTTGTTAAGCTCACGTCAATTCCCTTTTCTAGATAACACTACCTCGATCTACTTTCAGACAACTGACTAGTTTTTACGTGATTGACCTAAAACATAGTTAAACGACCTTATTGCCTTTAAAAAGTTTGTAGTACGCGTACGGTGCGAATTATAAAAAAAAATAACATTGAATCAGAAGTATCTGATTCAACGACGAATTTTTTTCCAATTACAATTTTTTTCCAATATTTTTCTCCTTGTTTTACATTTACAATTTTTTTCCAATATTTTTCTCCTTTCTAGTAAGCAAAAGTAGCTTAGTAAGGAAAAAAATATAAGTAGGCGTCATGTAAGAAACATTGTAAATCTATTCTTAAAAATTTTCATACTTAGTTCTCGTCGCGGATTACTTAGTAACATTTAAAATACACTTCAAGTTTCTTTAAAAATATTATTCCTATTCTAAATCCGCATAGCCAGCTTTATGATTTATAAATCAGTCTAAAATTAGTGGAATATTTGATCGATAAATCCATTAAAACATTAAACGCGCCTTTGTTAATATTATGAAAATTTATTAATAATGCTGGCATCATCGCCCGTGAGAAATTAACTGGCTCGTAATGTAAACATTAGCATTTTTGTTAACCATTAACACCGCGTTGGATGAAAAAATATCTTACAAGCCGTCTATTACAATAATAAATTGTATGAGAAAAATGAATATAGATATCGGAGCAGGTTAAATGATATGGTTTATTAGAGTAGAAAAAAAATTATTTATTAATAGCAATTTCTTGATAAGTCAATTGATATATTTATGAAATAGAGGTATGATTTTTCATGAAATAAAAATAGGAGAAATATCAGGAAACAAACAGTAATTATAAGTTTGGTATAGAATTGTTACATGTACAAGAAGTTTTTGTGATCATCATACACAAGAAGTTGATAGGTACGTAGGTACTAGGTACAATCGTTTTTGACCTATGTTCGAAGTTTGATACAATAATGAATGTACTAATGCTCAAATATCATTGCACTAGTACCTATATGTATAATATCATCGGATTGGCATTGACCTAAGACCTTTAATCTTTGTTCGTCATGTTCTATGTTTCATCGTGGTTTATCTGTGGTATTTCCGATTTTGTCATAGATAACTTAATATTATGTCATTGTTTGAATAATCATGAACTTCATCTTTCAATTGAGGGCAATTTAGTGTACCTACAAACAGAAAAAATAATTATCATAGTCATGTTTTTGTTACAATTAACTACGGTATAAGATTCAGAGATTGTGTTTGAATCCCTTTGAGGTTACCCAGAAACAGTACCTACGTTAATAAACACGGATTCACCCGAAACACGTTACTCCACATCTGGCAGAACGCGTGGCGGTCAAAAGGCTATTTGCGTGCGCACACGCAGAGTTCATTCATTTTTGTTGCCGCACTAATTTAGAACGCGCGCGCTATATTGACAGATGCTCGCCGAGCGTGGGCGCGCTCGGACGTGTTTAGCGTAATTTTATTGACTTGTAGCTTTATTAGTTTTAAGAATTGTCGTAATATACTATGAGATGTAAGGGAAATTAATAGCTGTCTTATTTTGGTTTGATGGTCTTAACGTTTGTGGTTGGATAGAAGTGTCGCTGATTAATTATTGAAGTGAAACTTCTTTATCGGGGTTGGAAAAAAATTTAGTGTAACATTTTTCCGTTACGCGCCATCTTGTTCTAATCCCTACCACGCGTGATTCGACGTATTTCTGTCAAGTTGCATATAGTAAATTATTTTTTGAACAATAAGGTTATAAAGAAGTTTCACTTCTTACGTGTGTACACTAGTACAAGCACACATTTTTTTTTACATATATGTATATTTGTTATAATTATATTTATAAGAATAGCTTGTTTAATAAGATCAGGGATAGTAACGTAACTTTCAAAGAAATAAAAAACAAATTAAAACATTTCTCTTTATTATACTTATTACTTTCATTTAATTATTGTTTTTATCCGAGTTTTATTTATAAAAGAGAACAGTAAGTCTATACAATCTACACTTGGAACGTTTTCATGAAATTAAGACCGTAATAATTCCACGTGCTATCTCCGGTTGAAACTTTTTGTTGCACCCTCACAATATTCCCCATCCCCGCTATAATTGTATTAACTTGTCGCTTATTGTTGCAGGTAAAACATGAGTCGGATTATGCAAGTTGAATCGTAAGTTTGGACGACAAAGAATTAGATGAGAAGATATAGGAAGTTGAATGAAGAATTTTAGTTGGCTTGTTGTAATTATTATGGCAGATAAGATATATCATGGGATAGGTTTAGGTATAGGTTGAAATGAAATATTACACATAGATTACAACCACTTCATCGAAGTAACGACTTTTATTGAGCACACCTAATTATTTCAAAGGGAAGATACTGTTGCTACTTACCTGTGAAAGTATTATTAAAATTTGTGCATCCGTCTTAAATGTAATATTTTACGTCTCATATATTTAAATTAATTTACACTTATAAGCTAATAATGAACTAATATCGATTCACAACGGATAGGCGATGATTAATAAACTTTTCAACGCGCATTCGGGAAGATTTATTGCAAAACCCGCATCGACTCGCGTTAATCTCAATGTATAATTAAATACCACCTGTGTGGATATATTTATATAACAATAGAAACCGGGATTTATACGCATTCTTCTTGTTTAATGTTATATAAAAAAAAAATGCAAAAAAATGTCTCTGGACTATAATCCAGAGGTGGCGAGAACACCCTGTGATGACGGGTGCCTTAAAAAAAATATAATAATATTGATTGTTTATGTTCTTTAATTTACAACAGTCCCCGATTTGGGAACGGGGATGTGTTGTCTGGTTTTACTTTAAATTATCTTTATTTCAACGTGGTCTAGAAGAAGTTAATGGTGATGATAAACGGTACGGTGATACGGTGGGTGATATAGTTTAATGTGTTTACTGTATTTTGACTCTTCTTAAGCGCTTCTAGGAAAGCCTGGTTGAATAAATAAATGTATAAGTTTGTGAATTTTACTTTGGAAAGCAGTTTTTAGATGTCGGAAGAAGCTTAATGAAATGGGATAGATGTGTATTTGAGATTTTTTTTGCAGTTGTACCCGATTCGGTTCGAATTGCGTACAGTAGGATTTAATCATTAACAACGGCCACTGGAAAACATTGCTGCAATGCAGCTTATACTAATTGGCTTGTTTTATTTTTTGAAACCACTTGAGTTTCAACTAGGAACACAAAACCAACAAATCCAAGTATTGTATGCGTAGAAGAAAAAATGAAGCAACTCAGCATATACCTACTGCAGCCTGTAATAAATAAATAAATAATAAATAAAAATCGTTTATTTGTTTCATAACACAGCTATTGTATATACACACAGAAATAAGCTTTGAATACAGTATAAAGAAATTGCATAGGTATTATAATAATGGGACGCAAATTCGCAGTACTGTATTTCAGTGGATCTTTATATATTTTTTAAATTAAATTATCTATAGAAACATATTATCAGCGTTTAAGCAAACGTGATAAGCAATATATAACCACTTTGAAAGCATTTGCTGGCCATTAGTATGGGCTACATTGACGAGAGCGCACTCTAATTAATGTTCAAGTCGGAATATTTTACTGAAACGCTTCACAAACTGGCAATATTAAATTTAAACCGGCAGTTTATTTCATTCATAATTTCAGTCCATTTCTTCCGAATGTATTTATTTATAAAATATATTAATAATTATCTATGGCCATTGGACATCACATAAGCATCTTGGTAGTTTGAGCCTCAATTATTAATGTGATTTTTATTACACGAATAGGTAATAAAAGAGGTAAAATACAAAGTAGCTACAAAACACAAGGAGTTATAGGTACCTATGTTGTTGTTAACTATGGTCAAAACTACGAGTATATAGTATGTTATGTAAAATTGGTCTGACAATAAATTTAAAGTGCCCTTACACTCGAATATTGCAGGTCGTCATAAAAAATTACAGGTCATAAATCTAGTTCTCTTTTTGAAGAGTCTAAAAGAGAATTACGCAAACGGTTGACGTGTTTTAATGGACCTAGACGATTTTATTTGTTAACAAATGCGTAGATATAAAGTGTGTACATAAATAATGTTCTTAAACTATATTATGTTAAAAGAAAAATATTATTCCTACTAGACTTATTACAATTACAAGCCCACAACGAGATAAATCTCTTGTACTACAAAAATAAATCTTAGTAAAGTACATAAAATTGGTATTGTATCTTAGGTAGGTAATATATTTTAAAGTATGATTTATTTTAGAACCATATAGGTTGCTGTGTTATCAGGGGCGTGCACAGAGTTTTTGGACAGGGTAGGCAGAAATATTGCAATGATAATCCATACTAATATTATAAATGCGAAAGTAACTCTGTCTGTCTGTCTGTTACTCAATCACGCCTTAACTACTGAACCAATTTGCATGAAATTTGGTATAGAGATATTTTGATACCCGAGAAAGGACATAGGATAGGTTTTATCCCGGAAATCCTACGGGAACGGGTTTTTCTTTGAAAACGCGGGCGAAGCCGCGGGCGGAAAGCTAGTAAGTCATAAAAACTAATATTTCATATTGCAGTACTGATATTTGATTGGAGATACATAGTAGGTATTTCCGCAAAATAATGGAAAACATATCACGAACATAGGTCATATTATCTATAAAATAATTGTCAAAGTAGGTATGATATCCTAACTAGTATTCTATATTATGTAATTAATGATTAACTTTACCTTTGTGTATTACAAATTCCGGTATAGATCCATTTATAGATCGGCCTTTTTCCTATCACTCTCTGTTTGATAAAAGTTTATTCATAAAACAAAAATAAGAATTTTTCGTTAAATTAGGTATGCCTTATTATCTTACAAAATACACTGATGATATATACATAATCTATTTAGTTACTCTCAAAACACTTCACTTGCAAATTGTCGTAGTAAACATTATTAATTTTCTCAAAAAACAAATTTAACCTCAAAGTAAACGTTTGTTATTTCCAAAACAAAACAAACGAATAATGATACTATTTGCAGATGGTCTTTACCGCTACAACATTGTATACATTATCACACTTCTTAAATTGGTCGCATATTCAACTTCAGTTTCGACTTTCGATGTAGTTCCGAATTCGGTTCGTACCTAATTCGTATATCTTCGTAAAAAGACACTGCCTACCTTGTGTGTTTGTGTGCGTGGTTTTATTACATCAGTGTGCCGTGTTTATAGGCACGCACACATATAAAATATGCGTAGACACGCAGAGCACACATATAAAAACTTAGACACGGATAGTTTGTGTCTTTGCCGTCCCGTGACGTACTGGGTCCTGTGGCGGCGCTAGTGCAGCGCATGAATAGTGACTTGAGCCGAGCCGGTGTTATAGAAATTAGATAATAATGCTACCAAAATACCGATAGATGGATCTAAAATATATTTGAAATATATTTTTATTTCCTACATTGCGCAATTAATAAAATAAGAATAAAATTTAATGACGCTGTGAATTTCATTTATGCATAAGTATTAAATCAGTATTGATCAGAGTCTGGTAAATGGTAGGGTAGGCAGTGTCTTTATGTCTTTATGGAATGCACGCCACTGTGTGTTATGGGTTTGAATACAATAATTCTATTTCAAGTTTAAAAACCTAAAGATGAACATAAAGAGTAATCCCAAAAATCACAAACTTCACCATCACCATATTCAACGCGATCAATTCATAAGCTTATTAATTCGTTGAAAACAAAATTTCCATCGCAAATCAGACTAGCGCGTGTCCAAAATTCTGATGGGTGTTCAGAATTCATCGCACGCGCTCATTGAGTAAGATAAGAGTGGCCGCGGTGCTCTCGGAGATTTTGTCTTTGCCTTTTATAAAGGTTTCATTGATATATTTTGGAGGACTAGTACGTAATGAATAAAAATTGTGATCTCGAAAGGTAGGAGAAATAAAGAGAGGAGGTGAGGGTCGAACGTTTATGTTATAATTTGGATAAGCGGCAGGATTTAGGATTATCTAGGGAATAGATTTGTTAAAGCCTGAAGATAACATTATCTTTTTTTTTTAATTTGAGAGATTGATGTTATTTTATGAATTTGGTAGATGATGATACAGAAATTTATTATATTATATTTCTTGTAAATAACTGGTGGGTCATTCTATTCAGCCGACGCAAATTATTTTCACCATTTTAATTATCTTAAATATTCATTTTTGTTTAATATATTAGTGTGATTGTATCTCTATTCGTGATAAAAGTGATTATTGGTATAAATAATAACTTTTGTTAGCGTGCAGATAATCAATTAGTACCAACACAATATAAATTTTATCCCTAACATGCAAATTATTCCAATATTTATATTTCTTGATATGGTAAATTAAATTTCAAATTTGTCAATGTAGGAAAACCAATTAAATAGGTAGTACAACCCCGAACTTATAGCTTCAACCGTCCTCCTCTCGTAAAATGATTCCACACAGATCGAACGATCAAAATCAGAACTACAATCGATTCCGCAGAACGCGATAACTCGTCTAACCTTATGACGTCACAGGCCGGGCCAATTGTACCACAGGACACTAGACCTCAAATACCAACTATGTAGGTACTGGTATATTTTCATTTGACTTCAAAGGAGTCCTCCGATTGTGATGCTGCGGCGGTGGTCGGCGCAACAATGCAGCCTTGATTGATCTGTGACGGTCGACGGTTTGTGTTTATTATCTGTGCAGCGATTGCTATGTTCTGTGGCACGGTTAGAGCTGTAGATATTTGAAATGACGTATAGTTGTCCACATGACGTATGGGTACCTACATAGGTACTATAGGTAATTGTAAGGCCCTTCGCTCATGGAGCTACTCAAAAAGAACTACTACGTGACCAAGCCAACTAGACCCTTTTCAACTGTGACGTCACCCGCCCATGTCTCGGGTACAGATAGCAAAAAAAAAATATTAATAATATCACTGTTCGCTCTCCGCTATGAATAGTCTTATTTTTCCCCATTTCGAGGGCTGTCTATGAATAACAACACAGTAAAAACTTAAACAAATAACAACAAAAAACTTAACAGTCAACAACAAGCTTTAACGATTAATAATAAAAAGTACAAAAATAACTAGCAATGCGAAACGTACGAATGCGTCGATGCTGCGAAAGTGCGAACCGTACTAAGGCGAACGCGGTACCTGAGGCGGTAAGCGGGCGGGGAGGCCGCATTCCACCCGAGCGTCTAGTTGGCTTGGTCGAATAATAGTCACAAACTCAAATTACTAACGAGTTGCCTGAGCGTCACAGCCCATACATGTTCTATGGAGATTCGCACACGACGCGACTAGTTACTAACTGGTGAGTAACGCGTTAGCAACCAATCACGCGCGACGCGTCGCGTCGTGCCGGTCTCCACGCTACTGGTTTCCCGAGTTTCTTTGTTTTTTATGATAAAAATGAACGAGCAAACATTGACAAGTGACTGAAACCTTATAACTGGAGTAGCGTTGTATGCGAGATACAATTTGTAACTGGTTTGTAATCGTAATTACTGATTAGTTCAGTCATTTTTGAGTAGCTCCATGAGCGAAGGGCCTAATAGTAAGTAAAGTATTTTGTTAAATTTTTATATCATAAAAAATTGTTATCACGGATTATTGCTAATAAACGTAATTCGTTATTTGACAAGCTCATTACGTAATACTTTACATATAAGTTAGGTAGCTTTAAATCCGATCACACGTTTATGTAAGAAGGGTATCGTTTTAACCCTTCGGGGCTCATTACGTGATATGATCCGATATGGTGACATCGTTTGCTCTGACCAAATGATGTGTAAAAGAGGTATCTACTTCGATACATTGAATTCATGATTTGTTCTATAAAATTCACTATTCATACTTCTTTTTATAAGTTGTCGTGAAGAAAAAATATTCAGTTTCATTTCAAAAAACATTATTATATTCTGAAGACGAAACAGTATTCTATTTTTTTAGATTTTTTTTTATCTCGTTTTAAGAAGATCTCTCTATTGTTTCTCTGATAAGCGTGCTTTAAGAAAAATTAGGTTAGCCTCCGTATTTTTTCCAGAAATATATTTTTCTCATGTGTAGATTGTATTTTGACGTTTATATCTCTTTAATATTATTCCTACAACTTATATGCTTATAAAAATTTGTTTACCACTAGGTACTATTATGATGGAGTAGATACAATCAGCTTTTTCTCTTGAACTTTTAAGTCTAATCAGATCCCTACTATATTAATTAATATTATAAATGCGAAAGTAACTCTGTTTGTCTGTCTGTTACGCTTTCCCGCTTAAACCTCTCAACCGATTTTGATGAAATTTGGCACAAACAATCTTTAGACCCTGAGAAAGAACATAGGCTACCTTTTATCAAAATACTATACTATACTTTTATAATAATACGGAAGCTAGTATTATATAAGTTTTAAAAAGTACCTTCAAGTAAACATTTAAATTGGTGTCTCTGCTCAATTGCTATTCCCAGAGGTTTAATTAAATCCTAACGACAGTTGTATCTCGGTGTAACCGCGTTCAATGGGTTTTTAAGTAATTAAACTAACTATCCTGCAGGTCTGGGCCACGATAGTGCTAGCTTCGATTTATTTCATAGGCCATTTACTTGGGCGCTGCTAAAGCGAATTTATACGTTGTTGGAAGCTCCCTTGCCTATATCGTGGATGTACATTTGTTAGGTATTAGTGTGTTTTAGATATGAAGCTCGTTTAGATGGAAAAAGATTATCTTATCCGTGATATGAAGCATGAAATCGTATTTTTTTAAAGATTTAATTTACTTCGATTTAATTCGATTTAATTTACCATCTGTATTTTGCTGACGGGTCTGCGGACGCGGTTCTACCGAATACCCGCGGCCCCGTCAATAAAGCGGCACGGCGGAACACAGTGGAGTTTAGTCGGTAGGACCCTGCACTCAGCAGGGTGAGTCCGACATAACCCAGGGCTCTTCCCCCGAGTGCCCTGGGTATGCCTAAATGCATTCTCCACTATAAAAAAAAAAAAACCATCTGTATTTTAAGTTGTATGTTCTAAATTTATGTTATTTTAAGTATTGTTAATTTTCTTGTATTTTTGATTACTCAATATTGCATCTCGTGTTTTATTTAGAAAATTAAAGCGCACGTTTGCCAAGTCGAAGCCTATATTGCGACTTGCGAGTAGCAAATTTTTTATAGAATCCCCATTTAAAAAAATACCCTCAACAGGTGATACTGTATTTCGCAATAAGTTATTTTAACACGTTTACCCAATTTGCGCGGACCAATAGAATGTTCCACCACCGTAGGTAATGGATTTAACGCGACGAGTGAATGGTCCAATCAGAGCGGGTTTCCTCAACGCAATTATCTGACTCGCTCGCCACTGGACCACAGTATAGAGAATACGAACAGTAAGGCAACTAAGCCGTATCGATAAAATGAATTACCTACTTACGCACCATTGTAGCAATTAGGCCGTTACTTTGTTAATCTTGTCATTACGTGGTTGATGGACGGATACATTTCGTGCGCTCTATGAAGAGGGCACTCTCTACTGTCAATACCGCGACGACTATTTAGGATGCTCGTCGATGCGCATGTTGTTTCTAGGTAGTTTAATGTACTGTTATATTCTGTTTACTGTGGCTGTAATGACGTGAAATGTTATACGAGTCAACTGTTAGAGGATCTGCCTTGGAGATGCAGTGGTTGAGCTATGATTACCAGCTAGTTTGTGTTGTTTATGTCTAAGTTTATATTATGAAAGGGAAGGTTTTGTTTGCTTTGTTTTTGTTGAACGTGATAATCCAAGGATCTACCGGTTCGAATGGAAAAATAAAATGTTTATTTATTATTTGTCGAGCTGCGACGACTGGTGAAGAATGAAAAGATGAAGTGTTTCTCAATCGGGAAATAATATTTTTATTTAGATGCGATGACGATATAAAAATAAAATAATTAACTTTAGTTTTTTGAAATTTAAAAATATTGCATGATACACAATTAAGAGTATTTGTTATGTGTGTTGAGGAAAACTAAATTATACATCAAGCTTCAATTATAATTCCATGCACACAAAAGTATCCGAATTAACACCATCAAACAAAACAAAGTAAAGTTCACACTTCCGTGTGTATCCTATCAAAACATTAGAGTATCTCGTTGTAGGGATAGAGATGGAGGTCCCAATCGAATCATGGTCCGAGCTGCGGCTGCGAGACCCCGGCGCTATTATCTCTGATGTAAAAGGAAAATTTGATCGATTCCACTTAATGCTCTCGCCGGGCTCGCTTTTAGGGTCCCGCAACTGTGACGCGATAAAACGTTGGTATATTTTGAAGAGAGTTTTTTTTCCGTTTGGTTTTGCGTCAGGTGTTGAGCTAAATTCGTTTATGCTTTTGAATTTTATGGGTGTTCCTTTTTTTGTAACATACTTTCTCATGCAGGGAAAAGACCGGATATAACGTTAGATTTCATGAGTTTTTGTGAAGAACATTAAGCATCTATTTTAAGTTTTTAATTTAAAAGTAAACCTTCAGATGAATTATTGTCAAAAATAATTATCAATGATAGCACATGTTTGATTTAATATGAACTTGAGAATTTATGTAAATAAAAGAAAAATGTAAACTTGGAAAATGTGTTCTTAAATTTTACAGTTTTAAAGCGAATAAAACGCGAGATGAAATTAAAATTAAAGAAGCGAACATTTCTTCAGTTTTAACAAGAAAATGGCAAATTCAAAGCGATGCTATCAGCGAACCAATGCCTTGACCAGCCGACCTCGTTCGCGAGAAGCCTCCTCCGTCACGGCAGATAGATATCGTGTCAGTGGGATTCCCTTTGCGGCCCATAAAAAGGGTTAAATTTGACCTGTTTCGTTATATCTCAGGACAACGCTTCGCTCGCGCAAGATTGTACGATTTGCTCTGGTGATTTAGTGTGTAGTATGTAGCACTGAATTATAAGTGAGAAAAGAATTTTATTTAACTGGTTTATGGTAATGTAATAAGATAAGCTGTTTGTTGCTTATTATAAAATAACCAGACGTATTATTTATTTATTAGACACTTTAAAAGTTGTACAGCAAACCTTAGAACAACTTACAGATAAAACAGAGTACAACTAATTTGGCGGCCTTATCACTGAATGATCTTTTTCAGGCAACCATGGTAAAAACAATACGACGTATTTTGTTTTTGACGTAAAATCCACCACATTGATCGTATTCAATCCGATAAAAACTTCGTTGCATGATTTACCTTTCAATGTAACAAAATATGCCATCATAAAATGTAGGTACAAAGTGCCAAGTTTTCCACAAAGTATATTCAGTATAATGTTCTATGAAACGAAACACACCTTTGTCGGCAGCGTACATGCTCTCTAATGCACATATCGTATGCACAAAAGCGTTAAAACTGGTGTCAAAAGGTACTATAGTGGTAACTACTTATTAACTGTGTTCAGTTTTGAATAATACTTTAAGAAATTTCAAAACTGACCTTCTTAGTGTTGTGTTGATAGGTCGTACTTAATCTATTAGTTTAATGTATTCAAATCAATTTTTTCTAACCTACCTAAAAATGTACCTAAAAATATTTACAATATTACTAATATCGTTTACTAAATTTGTAAAAAGTAAAGAATAACTGTAATTTAAATTCCGCTTTGTTTGTCAAATATAATCCATTATGTAAAATCAGATCGTATTTCATCTATTCATTCTGTACACGTAAAATCTTTTTAATGCCCGGCGAATGCTCATTTAGCGCAAAATTAAAACAGCCAAAGCGTAGAATTAGCCTAGTTAGCTACGACATAATCCTGTTGCTACACTCGGCGTAGCCCGTAGTAGTAGTCTACGGCCGCGATGCCGGGTTGACGCTACGAGTGCTACGGACCCGCTACGGCGTCACGAGTTCCGTTCGATTGTGAATTTTTGTGATATATTTCGTCAAAATGTGACTTGTGAAAAGTGAACCTGTTTGAAAAATAAAAAAGGAAAATTAAAATATAAATGTAGAACATTTCGAATTTAAAATGCTAATTATACGTATGATTATTATGTTTCGAGTGTCGGAAACTCGTTTGAATTACTCGTTCGTCCGCCGTTTTTTCCGGAGCCGCTTTGAAAGTTAAAACTTTTCATTAAACATTACCGCTGTTTTACTGGAGAGCTAATTGTAACCTGTTTTGCGAGAACGGTACTGTATTTAATAGTATCAGCGGCTTTATTACGTGTTTTATTGTAATTCTCGTTGTAGTGATATTGTGTAAATTACGTGTGATACTTGTTCGGTGTATTTGATAAATAAGTGATTTCTTTATAACTGTCAGAATTTTATTAAAGTTCTAATGCCCACGTTATCATTTATTATCTTTAACCATTGTTAAACATTTGGTGACGATTAGAAAACTCCCACTAGTGACTGTCTTTTCACTTGGAAATTTCCAGTATTGGAGTGGATAAATGAAATCTAATCAATCTCAATATAGTGTATATTTTTTCTAAATTCATTTTTGTAATAACGAAGTTAATAGATTAGCTAAATGCATATTATTTATCTTGTCTATACATAACAAAGCCATTCATTTAATTTCGAATATAATTAGCTGCAAACATGCAAATCAGCCATTGCATTTGTCAAAATCAGTGACCAATAATAGTGCATTAGTGTTCAGTTTAAAATGGTGGAAGGCATGACGGCCGGTGTATTCTTCGCCGCGAACAAAAACGGCAATGGATACCGGCTCTCGGAGCGAGGGGTGCACACCCTGCAGCTGTTCTTACGGGAGCACGGCACGGATTGTATCAAGCAGCTTATGCAGGTAAATTCATGTCGATGGCAAGTAGGAGATATAGGAATAATATAGTATCTACGAAAAAGTACGTGATGAGCTATGTGATAAATGCCAGAACGATCATTAACACGCGTTTATTAGTTTCATCTTATGTTTGTATGCAAGCGACTCTTTTTATCTAGATTTTGACCCTCTTTTAACGGTCAGATTTAATTCAAACTCTGTACCTTTATCAAGTTACCATACAATAATGTCATCTTGTTATTTTAAGAATTCTAAACATGAGAAGTGACGATGCACGTATTTTGATAAACAACAAAAAATATTGCTACTCTAACATACCTAATAAGCATTGACCTATTTCCATTTTTCCCTATATTCCTTATTTAGCCTATTCAAAAGCTTGAATATATTTAATTCAAACAGTTTACCTGTTAAATAATTATTCCTTCCATACATTGTACTACATTAACGTTTCGCGTTTGTCCTCTATTACCGAGTCATGTTTATTATAGCTACGTCAAAGGCGAGCGTTTGTGCCGAAGTTTGCTGAGCCTCGGAGATGCATCGCTGCAGCTGTGCTCCTTGCTCTTGCGCGACTTTGATCTATCACGTAGAAAGTTGATTATGGATGGCTTCAGGCTGCTGAGCTGTTGGAAATTTGTATAAAGATAGCGATGTTAATGTGTCGAACATTGTTGTGAGGAAAGTGTAGTAAAATGATGCTAAAGATAATGATCGCCATAATTTATGACTTATTTTTCCGATTATTTAAATTCGCTAACGGATATATCCTCAATTAAATAAAGCACGTTTTCTATATGAATTTGTCTATCTATATCCTTCGAGTGCTATCTTACGTTGTCGTAATCCATAGTTTCCGATAATGTTAATAATGTAGTCTTCTTTCGTTACAAAGGTAATATACAATGTACAAGAAGATTATTTTGGAACACAATATAGAATTATACCTTGAAATATCGACACTTATCGATTATAACTTATTTATTAAATAGGATGCACTTATAGATATGACCTTACTAGCTCGTAACAGCATCTGTAGCGGTTCTAAGGAAAAATATCATGCTTGGAATATTTATCCCTCAGGAATCGCGCATTTTCCCGGATTAAAAGTAACCGAGTGAGCAAAGAAACGCTCATTGCTATACGAAACCGGGACAAACCAGCAACTGTTTTCACTTTATTATTTCTCCGCTGAGACTCTATTTTTTACATGTTGCTATTATTAAGCACGTATACAGGGTGTAATCGTTAAGTGTGCACAGGCGATTTTTCCGTAAGTATCTATTACAGATAACAAAAAACTTTAAACTGATATCGAAAGAACTTAACCTAATGAGTAAAATGGCCGTAATAAATTTTTAAAAATAAATCGAGAAATATCAAAAAAATTATCTTTAAACCCTCCCCTATATGAAGTATGAAATGTGAATATCCCATATGTACATTTAATATGAAAGATTTTAGCTTTCTTTTTCTTTTTTGGTTTTCTGCTTTAATTACTTCGCAAATTGAAGTGGCATTTTCCACGCTCTTTCCGGACATTTTCACGCATTTTCCGGACATTTTCACGCATTTGCCGGATATTTTCCGGACATTTTCACGCATTTTCCAGTCATTTTCCAGGGATTTTCCAGACATTTCAGAGCATTTCCCAGGCATTTTGCGGTTATTTTCCGGGAATTTCCCAGGCATTTTCAGAGGATTTTCCGAGCATTTTCCGGATGTTTTCCAGACATTTTCCGGACATTTCTCAGGCATTTTTCGGGGATTTTCCACGCTTTTCCCGGACATTTTCACGCTTTTTCCGGACATTTTCACGCATTTTCCGGATATTTTCCGGGCATTTTCACGCATTTTCCGGATATTTTCCAGGGATTTTCTACGGTTTTTCCGGAATTTTCCACGCATGTTCTGGACATTTTCACGCATTTTCCGGATATTTTCCGGACATTTTCACGCATTTTCCGGATATTTTCCACGGTTTTTCCGGAATTTTCCACGCATTTTCAGGATATTTTCCAGACATTTTCCAGGTATTTTCCGGGAATTTCCCAGGCATTTTCCGGGGTTTTGCCGAGCATTTTCCACGCTTCTCCCGGACATTTTCACGCATTTTCCGGAGATTTTTCCGCACATTTTCACGCATTTTCCGGATATTTTCGGGGCATTTTCACGCATTTTCCGGATATTTTCCAGGGATTTTCCACGGTTTTCCACGCATTTTCCGGACATTTTCACGCATTTTCCGGACATTTTCACGCATTTTCCGGACATTTTCACGCATTTTCCAGGGATTGTCCACGGTTTTCCGGAATTTTCCACGCATTTTCCGGATATTTTCCAGGGATTTTCCACGGTTTTTCCGGAATTTTCCACGCATTT
>CAJQZN010043340.1:109375-124998 GCA_907164685.1 Colias eurytheme | reverse complement strand
CCAACCAGGGCCCTTTGTGACTTGCTTCCATCTCTAGCCAGGGCCCTGGGGCCCCAGGATGTTTGCCTTTGTTACTATCTCGAGCTGGTAGCCAGGCATTATCAGTCTTAAAACTCGATTCAATGTCCCCTACTCCGATAGTTTCTTTTAGCCAAGGTTTTGTCACAAAAGTACTGGTCTGACTATTATCCAACACCCAACCATTGTCTCGCTTCTCGTCATATCCACACACCATAGCCAGGGCCATCGCCAGCCGCCGCCCACAATACACATTCGGCTCTGCTCTTACCAACATAACCAAAGACAACAGAACGATTTGCACCTTCATTGTATCGAGGGTGGATTGTGAATGTGAGGACGCAAGACATTTTCGCGGTTTTATACTCATTGAGATAATGAATATTCAGGAGATTCAGGTATATTTTACACTTGGATGAAGTTCGAATCTTCTATTAATAGATTGTGGCGTCTGTTTTATAATGAACTTTATATGACACCACCCACATGATAAGTTTAAGTTAAGAAAGCTAGCTGTGCCCCGCGGTTTTACCCGCATTGCTCCGCTCCTGTTGGTCTTAGCGTGATGATATATAGCCTATAGCCATCCTCGATAAATGGGCTATCTAACACCGAAAGAATTTTTCAAATCGGCCCAGTAGTTCCTGAGATTAACGCGTTCAAACAAACAAACTCTTCAGCTTTATAATATTATTAGTACAGATAATCGAAATTCGATAATCTATACTAATATTATTATATACTATTTGATATCGAAAGTACTTAATCTAATGAGTAAAATGCCATTAATATATTTTTAAAAATATAACGAGAAATATCTGAAAATTTAACTTTAAACTAGGGATGTAACGATACCGATACCGATACCGATATATCGGCCGATATATCGGCAAGCCGATATATCGGTATCGCCGATAATAAATCAACCGATACCGATATTTTTTTATTAAATTCTTCCTTTTCTTTTATGTTTTTGCATTGTATTCATTCATATTGTTTAAAACTATTTCTGGCCACAGTGATCCGAAGTGAGTGTATTGAGAATATTTTTCTCTAAACAGTTGCAGTCGCAGTATAGGTATATTATCAATACAGGTTGCAGAAGTAGGTGTGATTCGTGTGGGTTCATTAAAAAGTTTATACAGATTAAATGACTGAAACAAATTAACAATTCGTGTTGCCGTTTGTGTTTGTAAAAGTATATCAATATTAAAATCACCACATACTATAACTTTTTTTTTACTCCTACTTAAACGCTTTAATATTTCTTCCATGACTGTCTCAAACATATTATATTCACTGGAAGGGGGTCTATAAACGCAAACAATAATATAACGCTCCAGCTCCACACAGGACAGTTCAATGGTCCGTTCTACAGAAAGACTAACAATGTCAGTTCGTTCTTTACATTTTACACTATCATGTACAAAAATAACAGAACCTCCGTGAATATCCTGTGTCCTAAAGTAATATTTCTGTTTATATATTAGTTATTTATATATTCTGTTTCTGTAATAGTGTTAAGGAAGAGCGGAACCTCCTGACACAAGCATTTTATTTGCTTACTAGGAGTGTTCCAATCACAAATTTGTTTATGTAAAGGAAAGAAATAAATAATTTTGAATTTTTTTAATTTTTAACGTGATAACGTTTTTAAAATCGTTTTAGTCGGGTGACATGTTCATAAACTTGTGTCACACCAAAACCTCACGAGCGCGATCGCAGGTATAACGAGAGAGAGACGGACCGATCTCCCGTTTCATCTCGAGCGCTGCCACTGCATTATGTTATCACGTAAACATCTCGATCGTAAACCTACTTTACAAACAACCAATTTTTTTGATATCAAATAATTCAAAAATCCGCGCCCAATGAACGATGCGGGAGGCCGCCCGCGCGTGCGCACTTTGTTTTCTGAAAAAACTCTACCAATATAGTAAACTTTTATTAGGTACTGATTGTATGTGTATTACTTAAAGTTTTACTGACTTCGTAAAATAATAATACTAAAATAAATGGTTTTGTTGTTTTTTAATTTGGCATTTTTATTTGAAAGAATACGATTAACAGTCGTCTCTGTTAAATGTTGGTCACTTTTTATGCATAATTCACTATTTATTTTCTACCAAGCCATCGATATCGGTATCGGTATCGGTATCGCCGATACATTACTACAAATATCGGTATCGGTATCGTATCGGCAAAATCATGTATCGTTACATCCCTACTTTAAACACTCCCATATATAATAAAAACTAGCTTACCGCCCGCGGCTTCGCCCGCTTTGTCCATAACCTAATAAATTATATACTAAAACCTTCCTCTTGAATCACTATCTATTAAAATAACCGGCCAAGTGCGAGTCGGGCTCGCGCACAAAGGGTTCCGTAGCAGCAAATATAATAAATTACAGTTAAATCAACCTATCTCAAAAACTATAAGAGATACTTTGATCAAACCAAAAATCGTTGAAAGAGTTAATTAGCATGCATCACCTCTATTTTTTTTAGAATTTTATACCCCGTAGTTATAAAAATAGAGGGGGGGGGACATACTTTTTACGACTTTGAGAGCTGATATCTCAAAAACCGTTCACTTTAAGAAAAATGTTTTTTAGAAAACTTTATATCATTTTAAAAGACCTTTCCATTGATACCCCACACGGGTATGTACATCGAAAAAAAAAATTTCATCCCTCAGTTACATGTATGGGGGGCCCCACCCCCAATTCTTTTTTTTACTATTTAGTGTCATATTTTTGTAGCGGTTCATACAACACATATTCCCATCAAATTTCATCACTGTAGTACTTATAGTTTCCGAGTAAATCGGCTGTGACAGACGGACAGACGGACAGACGGACAGACGGACATGACGAAACTATAAGGGTTCCGTTTTTGCCATTTTGGCTACGGAACCCTAAAAAACGCATCAAAATCCGTTGCGTAGTTTTAAAGATTTAAGCGTACAAAGGGACATAGGGACAGAGAAAGCGACTTTGTTTTATACTTACGGGGCTATAATAGCTCGAGCTGGTCCATGCGTCAGGTCAGCTTTCGACAGCCATAAGTCCAATTGACGAGACAGTTCTGAACCTGTAATATATTTAAGTCCATCTTTAGAAAAACTACATACAGTGGTCATCTATACTTATAATAAATCTGTAGAGAGGCCAATTCTGTACATGAAATATATTTAAAAAAAACTATGAAGGGGTGATAAGGGATCGCTACTGATGCCAAAAATGCAATCAGTAAAATTTTTGTCTGTCTGTCTGTCTGTCTGTCTGTCTGTCTGTATATTCGTTATAGAAACAAAAACTACACGACGGATTTTAACCAAAGGAGAATGGGCAAATTGGGCCTGAAACTTGGGCTAAGACCAATACACACGAAATATTGTTTTTGTGATTTATCATTACACATACCTTAAGAAAAAAATAAAATAAAAAAATAAATCAACCGGGTTCTTGTACAGTCAAGGCAAAAAGTTTTATTTATTTGGCTATTATTTTGTGCACAATAGCGGTGTTTTTAATTCGAGTGAAGTAAATATAAATCTAAATGTCACTGGAGTGACTGAGTTTAGCCACAAAGAACGTCTAACTACGTTGAATTATAATAAACACGGTATAGGTACCTGTTACAAAACATAATATTAGTGTATTTCGGTTATTAGAAGGCTTAAGATTAGAACGTATTTGTAAGTGAAAGTGAATTGGAGTAACATGAAGATATTGTCATTGTCTTAATATAACAGTTATTTATTGCAAAAAATATTATACACAAAGAAATAAAACTTGATGTGACTGTACAAAAACCCGGTTGATTATTTTTTTATATATATTTTTCCCGTTATGTATGTGTTATGATCTATTATAAAAACAATATCTCATGTGTATTGGTCCAACTTAAGGGTTCAGGCCCAACTTCCATAGTAAAATGCCCATTCTCCTTTGGCACAATTATTCTTCATACTCCTGGGCAGGTTATAGTAAAAGAATCATGTAAATCGGTGTAGAAACACCAAAGTTATACATGAAATACGCTATAAGTCATCGCGCGTGAATACAGAATCATGCCATAAGGATTATTTTTGTGTATCAGTTGCCGCGTTCGACGCGCTTCGCGGCGGGAGCTATAAAACAGCGGCGGGTCTGCACCCGTTTCGCGTTGTCACGGCATCACGTGTGAACGGCTGAACCGATTTCGATAATTCTTTTCTATTATATTCCTACCACGGGCGAAGCCGGGGCGGACCGCTAGTATTTAATAAAATAAAACTTTAATACTTAACTTATAAATAGTTTCAGGTATTTAGGTCCTATCCTATTAGTAATATTATAAATGCGAAAGTTTTTGAGGATATGTATGTGTGTGTAAGTACATTTGTATGTTTGTTACTCTTTCACGCAAATACTACTGAACCAATTACAATGAAATTTAGCACACATATACAGGATTACTTGGATTGACACATAGGATAGGTTTTATCCTGGAAATCCCACGGGAACAGGAACTATATGGGTTTTTCATTGATAACATGGGCAAAGCTGCGGGCGGAAAGCTAGTATTTTAATAAAATACAATTTTAATACTTAGCTTATTAGTATCAAGTATTTATATGTTAATAAAATAAACAACACCAAATACAAAACAATATTTAATCAACAAACATCTATTCATTATCACCCATCATCAACTCAATTTTCTCTGACACTTCCTTGATCAATTTCTCACTAAAACCGGGAAATTTATCTTCAAATTCCGTTTTTAAACTGTCGAGATCGAATCTATCTTTTTCCAAGTTGTCTATAGTTTTCTGTGACAGTTCATACTGGTTAAACTTGTCTATGTCCAAATTGGAATGTTTTTTTATCTGTTCCAAGCCTTGTATAGCGTCATTGACTGCATCTAGCAATTGTTTATGCCCCGATTCTTTATCGTAACCAAAGTCTATGTTTTTAACTTCCAACTTGTCGAGACAGGCTTGCTCTGTTATAGAGAGTTTCTGCAATGTATCTGTGATGTTTGAATTTTCCGTTGTTTCGTAGAACTTTGCGCAGTCTTGGTTCTTTAGATCTAGCAGCCTGAAATATATATATATTATATGAATTATTGTATCATAATAAATATGAATGCACAATCTGTATTTTTTAAACTTTGATACGTCTGGAAAAAGGGAATAGACTGATTTATCGTAAAAAGTTGCTGGTAAGTATCTACACAATTATTTATTCAATTCGACTTTGACTTGATGTTCTTTAGAATCATCTTAAATATTAACATAGATTTACCATTTACCACCTGTTCGGAGAAAACCAACATTATCATCAAATGTATGAAAAATTTTACACACACACCAATATTGTACCATTGGAGCAAGCAGGATAAATTAATATTAAATTATAAGTGTAGATTAAACCATAAAAATTATTAAACATACATACAAGAACTTTGTGTAATATGATTAAAATTAGGGATGTAACGATACATGATTTTGCCGATACGATACCGATACCGATATTTGTAGTAATGTATCGGCGATACCGATACCGATACCGATATCGATGGCTTGGTAGAAAAATAAATAGTGAATTATGCATAAAAAGTTACCAACATTTAACAGAGACAACTGTTAATCGTATTCTTTTAAATAAAAATGCCAAATCAAAAAAACAACAAAACCATTTATTTTAGTATTATTATTTTACGAAGTCAGTTAAACTTTAAGTAATACACATACAATCAGTACCTAATAAAAGTTTACTATAATATTGGTAGAGTTTTTTCAGAAAACAAAGTGCGCACGCGCGGGCGGCCTCCCGCATCGTTCATTGGGCGGATTTTTGAATTATTTGATATCAAAAAAATTGGTTGTGTGGTTTACGATCGAGATGTTTACGTGATAACATAAAGCAGTGGCAGCGCTCGAGATGAAACGGGAGATCGGCCCGTCTCTCTCGATAACGCAGGTATAAACCTGCGATTGCGCTCGTGAGGTTTTGGTGTGACACAAGTTTATGAACATGTCACCCGACTAAAACGATTTTAAAAACGTTATCACGTTAAAAATTAAAAAAATTCAAAATTATTTATCCGTCCGTTCCTTTACATAAACAAATTTGTGATTGGAACACTCCTAGTAAGCAAATAAAATGCTTGTGTCAGGAGGTTCCGATCTTCCTAAACACTATTACAGAAACAGAAATAAAACAATATGAATGAATACAATGCAAAAACATTAAAGAAAAGAAAGAATTTAATAAAAAAATATCGGTATCGGTTGATTTATTATCGGCGATAACGATATATCGGCTTGCCGATATATCGGCCGTTATATCGGTATCGGTATCGTTACATCCCTAATTAAAATCATCTTTATCATCAAATGTATGAAAAATTTTACACACACACATTCTAATAAGTATTTTAATCTTACCTCTTCTGTTCAACAACGAAAGATATATCCTTCAATCTTCTATTAGTTTTATCAAGCTGTTCGATCGTTTTATTAAACCTATCAGCCAATTGGCCCATCTGTATATCCATTTGAGTTTCCTCTCTCACTATTTTTTCATCTACCAAGCAATCTTCGACTATAGCCCGTAAAAATTGTCCGTACGCAAACTGATTGTTAATTAATAGCATATTCTCGAAATCAGGTAACGGAGAATCACTTTTGCAAATAGTCACGTCGCCTTCGCTTATTTTGGTGGAGTTTAAATTCACTTTAGGTCGAGCTTTCGTATCTTTAGGCGGCAATTTTCGGGATGTAGAAGGCACACTGGTTGTGGACAGTCGTTTCGTTTTTAGATTGCTCGGCGGTCCCATAGCTTTGTTTTTATCCATTTTGAATTATATCTCGTAAAAAATCGTTAATAAAAAATATTGGCTTGAAAATATTTTTCGAGAATGACAGTTATTTGAATTGCTGTCATGGCGACCCACGGTATGATTTGTTTATTGTTTACGTTCGGAAATTATTTTAGCCAATACTTATTATTTTTATATTCTTTGACTAATAAAAACGATATAAAATAAAATAATTAATTATTTATACAATTTCTATTAATATAACTGTATTTTAAAAGTATTAAAAAATTCTTTGAATGATAACCAAATTTATGAACGAAACGTCAAAAACGAAAATTCATTGAACTTTCAACTTATTTTGACCTTTTGATCAAATTTTCAAAAGTTAAACATAGAAATAATATGTCTTCATCGAGTTACATGTTAGGTACTTTATTGATAAATATATCTTACTAATATTCTATATTATTTACCTATATGTCAGAGAAGAAAAGGTTACTTCCCATTGCTACCAAAATTCGAAATTTTCTTCTAAATCTGTGCCCTTCGTTTAGATTACCCTTTGCATTTCGCCTTTCAAATACATATTTTAATAATACCACTGACGAAGCGTTTTGTTTTTTGCATTGTTTTCTTTATTTACTTCAAAATCGATCGCAAATAAATCGACCTAAATGAAAACTTACCATTTTCTGTGTACCAGCTACCGGCATGCGATGCATTACGACACGACATCGTTTTAACTTTTGATTAAAAACTTACGAGCTTTTAATAAAGTAACAACAATGTAATGGCATGTAGTTTTCAGATTACAATACAAAAATAATTTGAAGTTACAAATTTGACTTTGACGTGTATAACCTAGTTAGAAATTCGTTCATTAATAATGAACATAGATAAAAAAGAAACATCTATAGTAACAAAATAATAATTGTTTTTCTAGGCAGATTTGTTTCCTAAACTTAGAAAAAATTGACATTCGAAGCTTTTGATCACATTTTTATTATTATCTGCTGAATCAGATAACGGAGATTATGAGCGTTTTAGAACCAATAGATGAAGAAAATGATCTACGAAGGATCTACGAATTAATTCAAGATCTTTTTAAATAGGTAATTAAATCTTGTACTTTGTGGCGTCATTAATTCAGAAGCAAGATGCTTTTATCATACTAAAGTCTCTAAAACCTGAAAGATAGACCGTAATCTGAGGAAATATAAAATTCATGCTAATAAGTCATCATGTTCTCCAAGTTTCAGCTTATAGTCTATATCTCGGTTCTTTATTAATTGAAATAAAGAAGTAGCGGCACGTAAGTTTAGCGCTCATCTTGAAGTGGAGGGGATCTATTTGAACGAAATAAAGGCGAACTTGCCGTAAAACATGAAGGTCACCGCTAGACTTACGTGCTGCGACTCTTATATATTACTAGCGGCCCGCCCCGGCTTCGCCCGTGGTACATATGAAAAATAGATGTTGGCCGATTCTCAGACTTACCCGATATGCACAGAAAATTTCATGAGAATCGGTCCACCCGTTTCGGAGGAGTATGCAGACTAACATTGTGACACGAGAATTTAATATCTATACTAATATTATAAAGCTGAAGAGTTTGTTTGTTTGTTTGTTTGTTTGAACGCGCTAATCTCGGGAACTACTGGTCCGATTTGAAAAATTCTTTCGGTGTTAGATAGCTCATTTATCGAGGAAGGCTATAGGCTATATACCATCACGCTACGACCAACAGGAGAGGAGCCACGGGGGTGAAACCGCGCGGAGCGGCTAGTATAAGATAAACTATCGTCTTACTATCGTATAATTATAATCTTAAATGTAAAATAAAATATGTTTCATCTTTTTTTACTTCGAGTACATGAAATATTAGACAAAAAATACATAGAAACACAGCGTAGAAATATAACTATAATTTAATTTATGTTGTATGGAAACAGGAAATATGTAAAAGTTATCCAATTATTACTCAAACTTAGATTACTCAAACTGAAATATTTATTCATTCAATTTCGTTTTTTAGAAGTAGTTTAAGTAGTAGTTAGACATTTTCTAGAAGTAGTTTGAATCGTCATAGCCTATGGTCATAACCAAATAGAATTTGAAACGTCATAATTATCACCAATGCAAACTTAGCACCCCATCAATCTAATTTTGGGTCGAAAATGACTTTGATCGATAGGTCTCCGTTAGGTCCTATAAGGTCCCACAATTTTTTCGTTAGGTCCCCTTTAGTTTTTTTTCACACCAACTTGAGTTGGTGTGAAAGGGACAAAAGAACAACCAGGCGTCATTCAAGGTCGTGCCTTCCCGTGACAAGCCAACGTTCATAGCGCAATCTCCAAGTTGGTGTGAAAGGGACAAAAGAACAACCAGGCGTCATTCAAGGTCGTGCCTTCCCGTGACAAGCCAACGTTCATAGCGCAATCTCCAGTGTATTAGATATAAGCTTCTTGTTGCTATCTCTATGAATATTTTTTTTTCAACACTGAACTTAGCGCAACCTACTGGTGCGTTTCACGTTCCAATTAAGCATCAGCATAATTCGGCATTGTGCGGCACTGAGTCGCATTATGCTCTGTAATTGGAAAACAGCCAGATACTACGTATAAACTCTGTGGTATAAATTTGGCACATGACATTTCAAGCAAATTTTTAAACGTAACTCAATTGTCATTTGTCATCTTGTGACTTGTCGCGCTTGTCACTTGTGGTATCTTCAATCTTGTGCAATCGGTCCAGTTTTTCTATCGAAAATATATTCCATAGAAACAGAATTATGAATGTATTCATCGATTGTTCTAATTGAAATTCATTAAGTTTTTTTATTTAAATATATACATAACTTCCTGTCAACTTAAGTGCTGTGAATTTTTTCATAACAACACAACCGGTTTAAACATTTTCTTTAATTTATTAAATTATTAGTTATTCAGTACAGATTTGTGATAGTAATAGGACTATAGTTTTTCAAAATGTTGTCTTCATTATGTAAGTAACGTCTTTGTCTATTTTTTTATTTTAAAAATTAAAATAACCAACAAAATATATTAAAAAATATTGTGTGGAATGTCTGTAAGATAACTATGTAACTTTAGATTGACAGGCGGTTTTTGCATAGTAATCGCAGCGCAATCAAGTTATTACAATTCCAAATTAGGTATTATGTTTTTTCGAAATATAAATCAAGTCTAGCACATTTTTAATTTACCTATCATTCTAAAGTTGTGCAATTATATTTATAAAATCGAGGAGTAATGAAAAGTTGTTGTTGTTTCAATTATCTTACAAAGTAGCTTATTTGAATCTTAGAATAAGTACTGGATGATAAATATCTTTAGAGGTTCAAACTCAAACTCAAACATTTATTTATTAAATTAGACTTCTTCTAGAAGCACTTTTGAAACGTCATAACATATTCTTATCATTTACCACCGATCCGGAAAGCAGTATCTACGGAGAAGAACCGGAGAGAAGAAACTCCATAGTTGCTCTTTTAAATCATGTATTACAATTTAATTTTACAAAATACATATGTAACATCATATATTATAATAATATGCCAAAGAACTGTCCTGTGGTAATATTTTCAATAATCAACATCTTCTAAACTGTCTAAAGTAAAAAAAGAAATACATATTCTCGTTGTATGCAGAAATAGTATTCATTACAAACACGAAGTATTAAAAATTATTAATTTAAAATTATCCAAAATTGCCATTCATGAAAGAAGTACTCAAAAATATATTGTTATTTGTTACATAGATAAAAAATAGAAAAAAAAATGTGCCAAGTCTCTAGTTCTTATTAATTTAAGTTAACAACAAGCATGACCTAAAAGATAACCTGTAATGTTATTACCAATATTAGAAAATTCTGATAAATATGATAGTTTTATTATATAATTTTATAATCTTGAAATAAAAATTCAAGGACACAATACTACTATTATAAAGTTCAAGTTTGTTGGTTTGAACGCGCTAATCTCAGGAACTACTGGTCTGAATTTGAAAATTTGTTTTAGTATTAGATAGCCCATTTATCATTACACTATGACCAACAGGAGCGGAGCCATGTGGGTGAAACCGCAAAGCAGAATTGCGAAGAATTGCACCTTCCTTCCTCTTATTAATATTCAATCTTATCTATACTAAATAATTTAAAAAAATATATATTTACTAGATTTCAAAGGAAAACCCGCATAGTTCCCATTCCCGTGGGATTCCCGGGATAAAACCTATCCTATGTGTTAATCCAAGTTACCCTCTATATGTGTGCTAAATTTCATTGTAATCGGTTCAGTAGTTTATGCGTGAAAACCATACATGCATACATACATACATACAAACCTTTCCTCTTTAAAATATTAGTATAATATTTATAGCTATACATTTTAAACCGTTCAAGAAGAGGTGTCAAAAAGAGTGTCTTAAAAATAAGTAACATAAACATGTATTATTACAGATCGTCAGAACGCAAAGTTATGGCCTCAATTTGTCAGCAGTGTTCGAACGGCCAGTCAGGTGCAAAAACCAAAGACAGCTATAATTATGTTAAATATGGGAGGTCCACAGACTGTTGATCAAGTAAGTATAATTTAATACATTTTGAATGTGTTCAAAAATTATTCGTGTGAAATAAAAAAAAAATGTACACAAATCATACTAATATTATAAATACGAAAGTTTGAATTGATGGAAGTTTAGGTATTGTTACTTATACAAAACTATCCTATGTGTTACCCTTTATGTGTGTGTCAAATTTCATGAAAATCGGTTCAGCAGTTTTTGCGTGAAGGAATAACAAACTTTTGTATTTATAATATTAGTAGGATTCATACATGTTTTTCAAGCCTTACATGGAACGCCTCAGAGCGAGGTAACGCCGCATGAGTCATGTTTTTTCGTGCGTGCAACCAACTCTATCGAATTATAAGACGTTGTCACGTCAAATATTAGCAAGAAACTAAACATTATTAAATACTAGATTTCCGCCCGCGGCTTCGCCCGCGTTTTCAAAGGAAAACCCGCATAGTTCCCGTTCCCGTGGGATTTCCGGGATAAAACCTATCCTATGTGTTAATCCAAGTTACCCTCTATATGTGTGCTAAATTTTATTGTAATCGGTTCAGTAGTTTTTACGTGAAAGAGTAACAAACATCCATACATCCATACATCCATACTTACAAACTTTCGCCTTTATATGTAATAGTATTAAGATAAGATTAAGATATATATTACATTACTAAATATTATAAATTTAAACATTATTCCAAATTTCAGGTAGGCGATTACCTCCACCGCATTATGACAGACAGGGACATGATCCAACTGCCCGTTCAAAGCAGACTCGGGCCGTGGATAGCAAGCCGCAGAACAGAGGAAGTCAAGAAGAAGTACCAGGAGATTGGTGGTGGCTCACCGATATATAGGTGGACTGATTTACAAGGTATGTAGCCGGTTTGTAAATAGCCTAGGCTGCTGGCAAAGTTGATAAATATGTTAATAAAAAAGAGCGTGTGTGTCTAGCACATGTGTGAAAAGTGAAACTTCTTTGCGAAGATTCAAAGGTTTTTTTTGAATCGTCGCCTTTCTCCATGACGTGTGGTGGCCATGACGAGACCTTGAAATTTAACTTTTAACGCGAATAAAAATCCATACTAATATTATAAATGCGTAACTCTGTCTGTCTGTCTGTTACTCAATCACGCCTTAACTACTGAACCAATTTGCATGAAATTTGGTATAGAGATATTTTGATACCCGAGAAAGGACATAGGCTACTTTTTACCCCGGGAAATAGGATAGGTTTTATCCCGGAAATCCCACGGGAACAGGAACTATGCGGGTTTTTCTTTGACTGCGCGGGCGAAGTTGCGGGTGGAAAGCTAGTAAAATATAAAAGCATATAAAAGTTTTTATCAACATTTTTGTCACTGTATCTCCGATACTTGATAAGAAATATATTTTTTTCAATTTTTTCAATTTTTTTCGTAGGAAAGCTCCTAACAGAGGCGTTAGACCAAATGTTGCCAGCTTCCGCGCCACACAAACATTACATAGCGTTCAGATATGTACCGCCTTTCACGGAAGAGGCTTTGGAACAATTAGAAAGGTAAATCCTACTAATATTATAAATGCGAAAGTTTGTGAGCATGTATGACTGTATGCATGTACGTTTGTTACTCTTTCACGTAAAAACTACTGGACGGATTTGAATGAAACTGTAATTTCATTGACTTGGAAAGAAATAAAAACAGTTAATATTTAGTTTTATACAATTCAAATGCTTTATAAATTAGAAATTAAAAAAAATCGATCCCTCCTTGTTTTCTATTTTTTTTCTGTTAAAAAATTGATAGACTACATAGGATGTGCTACAGTTGATGCGAAAAGCTTCAAAAAAATGTTTTTTCCTAATTAGAAAAAAATACAATAAAGTCCCTTTTTATTTTCAGCGATGGAGTAGAAAGAGCGATTATTTTCTCACAATACCCACAATACAGTTGTGCTACAACTGGCTCCAGTTTGAACGCTATAGCTGACTTTTATAAAGACAGGTGAGTTAGTCTATACTAATATTATAAAGCTGAAGAGTTTGTTTTTTTGTTTGAACGCGCTAATCTCAGGAACTACTGGTCCGATTTGAAAAATTATTTCGGTGTCAGATAGCCCATTCATCGAGGAAGGCTATAGGCTATATATCATCACGCTAAGACCAACAGGAGCGGAGCAATGCGGGTGAAACCGTGGGGCACAGCTAGTTTTTATATAAACATGTCATATTTAGTCCGTTTTGTCTTTTTTAGTTCTCTATAAATGAAAAAAGGGGTTAAAAATATTTTTTTTCTTTTAAGCTATTACATAGCTTCTATCGCGGGCCTTGAGCGCGGGGACCGAATCGAGAAATTCCGTAACGAAAAAACCTCACGCTCCCCACGGGGACGGGCGCGGAGGTGTGGCTTGAAGGCATAGCATGCAATAGCTTTACCGCGGCAGTCCCCGAGTGACACACGTCTTTTTTTTTGCAGGAAACGACCGAACATCAAATTCAGTATGATTGAGAGGTGGGGTAATAATCCCCTACTCGCTACAGTATTCGCGGAAAGAATTAAGGAGAAGCTGTTACTGTTTGATGGCAGTGTACGGAACCAAGTTATGATCATGTTCACAGCGCACAGTCTTCCCCTTAAGGTGAGTTATTTTATTATATTAATAAATAATTTTTGATAATAACATGTATGTGTAGAAAAGTATAATTAATGTAATAACTCAGGCCCCGGAATCACAGACACAATAGAAAATCTATTGTGTCGTGGACCGATCTGGCCGTTCGGGGCTCAATGGGTTAATGCGAATTATTATGTGATAGTTATTTATAACTAGATAGAGAAAATGAAAAGAAATATGAGATTATAATATAAGTCATTATTATCATAGCTTATCATAATTTATGTTCTGCGTAATATTATTTTCTTACAATTTCTTTGTAGATCGATGATGGAATTTTTCCTCTTTAAAAATTTGTCATGTTTTTGTCACCCTTTACTTTTGTTTTTGCACTGACAGTATTTCGCATCAATATTTACTCATAGCACTTCTAAAAAAATAAATCAAATTAACTTGATATTTTGGTTTTATGGCATTCAAATTATTTATAAAATACTAGATTTCCGCCCGCGGCTTCGCCCACGTTTGCAAAGGAAAACCCGCATAGTTCCCGTTCCCGTGGGATTTCCGGGATAAAAACTATCCTATGTGTTAATCCAAGTTACCCTCTATATGTGTGCTAAATTTCATTGTAATCGGTTCAGTAGTTTTTACGTGAAAGAGTAACAAACATCCATACATCCATACATCCATACATCCTTACAAACTTTCGCCTTTATAATATGTATTAGATATAAATTTATAAAGAATAGAAAAAATCCGATCGATAGGATGCGGGTTCAAGTCCCGCCTCGTGATCGAATTTTTTCTATGTTTTTTCTATTCTTTATAAATTTATATCAAACTAGCTTTCCATCCGCAGCTTCGCCCGCGCAGTCAAAGAAAAACCCGCATTGTTCCCGTTCCCGTGGGATTTCCGGGATAAAACCTATCCTATTTCCCGGGGTAAAAAGTAGCCTTATGTCCCTTCTCGGGTATCAAAATATCTCTATACCAAATTTCATGCAAATTGGTTCAGTAGTTAAGGCGTGATTGAGTAAAGAGCGTACTCCTACCTTAAAGGCCGGCAACGCACTAACAATGTCCCCGGCATTGCTGGTGCCTATGGGCGACGCGGTGCACTTAACATCAGGTGACGCGTCTGCTCTGTTGCCTCCTCTTATATATAAAAAAAAAAAAAAAAAAAAAAGTAACAGACAAGACAGATAGAGTTACTTTCGCATTTATAATATTAGTATGGATTAACTTACTGATTTGTTCAAATTTTCTAACTTCAGGCGGTATCCCGCGGCGATACATACCCGCACGAAGTAGCCGCTTCAGTATCGGCAACTATGGCGAAGTTACAAGTGCCGAACCCACATAGATTGGTGTGGCAGTCGAAGGTTGGACCGCTGCCGTGGTTACAGCCTTATACCGATGATGCTATTAAGGTAAACGGTCGTTATTTGGTGTCTTTACCCTGGTAAAAGTAGCTATAGGTCGCTATTTGGTGTCTTTACCCTGGTAAAAGTAAGTTATAGGTCGCTATTTGGCACGTTTACCTTGGTAAAAGTAGCTAGAGGTCGCTAATAGACACATTTACCCTGGTAAAAGAAGCTATAGGTCG